>JBBMJZ010000002.1:3751378-3764586 GCA_037833815.1 Zingiber zerumbet
GTGTGGATCTGCACGACCGTGCAAGCTAGCCAGGGACAAAGCATGGCACGATCGTGTGAGAGCCATACGGTCGTGTGACTGTGGCCAAGAGTAAAGTAGGCAAGGTCGTGTGAGACTCACACGGCCGTGCCACGGGCCATGTGGCGTCCAAACCCCTTGTTCTATATAAAGGGCTTCTTCCTCTTTGAAAGGGAGCGACTCCCCCCTTTAGGGAGATCCATTCTTGAGGCTTCCTTCCACCTTTTGGGTGTCAATTCCGATGATCAAGAGACGTTTCCATCCAAGATTCGACTTCGGTAGCGAGGATTGGTTCCAAAGATCACTCGACGTCTTTAGCTAAGCATTTCTTTTCTATCTTCTTGATGGGGATCGAAATATTTATGATCTTCTTGTCTTCAGTTCTTTTCCTTTATTCCATGGAGATATTCCATGGAGGGAGTATTTGTGATGTAAATTGATGTACGTTTCCATGGATTTGTCATCTTCTTGATTCAATGATGTTGTTATATTTTGTATCAATTCAATCTTGTGTGGATTGTTATGTTTTGGATCTAATTACCATTCTTAATTGGTTGTTTGTATTTCTTGCGGATCTTGTAAAGGAATTTCCTAGCTTCTATAACCGAGGGGTGACATGACAGGGCTACCTAGTTAATCAAACATTTAGGGGATCACCTTGAAGGGTGATGCAAGAATTTACAAAGAAGAGGGATAGATAAATGTGCTTTACCCTACATCTTGATGTGAATTGATTAGTAATGAGTTTCTATGTCGTATGATTGAGGGGTGTTGTGATAGGGCTGCTTAGTTAATCGGACTTCATATGAATCATTACTATTTAATTGCTTAAGGTGTAGATCAATGTCTCTTGCCGGTGTTTTCTGCAGAAGATAACTGACGACTTCTTGCAAATGCATGACAATTGAGGATAGGATTGGCAGATCATTTTATATTGATAAGTATCACAAAGAAACCAAATCTCCTATAACATTCATTAAATCAAGTTTTCTGCATTTACTTTTTACTTCTATTTTTTAGTTGTTACTTAGATCATATAGTTCCTTATTTGGTTGTTTAGCTAATTCACTTTGAGACATATTTAGTGGTTATAATCCGTCTCTGTGGATTCGATATTTTTTTATTACTGATAACATAACTGTACACTTGCGGTATATAATAGTGAATCATCCCCTGATCCACAAAAAGTGTACCTAAAGATCCTCTCCTTTATTTGGGCCCATAGGATCTCCCCTATTATTGTTCACGCAAATATAGCTTATTTGGTGCTAAGTAGAACTTACTATCAAGCAAGTATAGTTCAATTTGCTGTAAATATTATTTCAAATTGCCTCACGTCTCGTATGTAAAAAGGCTGCTTAATTACAATTATAACCTAATAGAAACATATGGCAAAAGGCGATTCGCTCGCCCCCAACGCCCCCGTCAACCCGTCCCTAGGCCAACACGGAGGAGGTAAATCACGGGTGGCTACTAACCATTAGTGCAAATGACCAAGACATGGGGAAGGTCATGCTCGGTCACGCCGAGTTTCGACCCCAAGACCTCATGTGGTAATACTCTATATTTTAGCCATCGTACCGTCCCGAGCGGACTAACCTAAATAGAAACATGAACCTACAAAATCGCAATCTAATTGCGATGGAATTATAGTCGTGATCGAGCTACAATTGGATTGCATTATATTCTCAACCCCCATCGCTCGGGCGCACCACGCTCTCGTTATGCGCCGTGCCGCGGCCCGAGCAGCAGCAACGCACTCCTTCACCCACAGTCAATTCGGCGCTCCTCTCTCTCATCCTCCCCTCCCGCACTCCGCCAGTGTAATCTCCCATCCTCCAGCTCCGCCACCAGCTTCTCCTCCGAACGATTCTGGCTGCTTCGACGAGTACCTGATCCTCCTCCGCTCTTTCGTCAGCCGGAGGGAAGTCGAGTCAGGGAAGCAGCTTCACGCTCGTCTCGTCCTCTCCGGCCTCGGTCACCACGTTGTCTTGGCTACCAAACTCGTCAACCTCTATTCCATTTGCGACCATTTGCGCTATGCCCACCGGCTGTTCGATAGAATTCCTAAGAGCAATATCTTCCTCTGGAATATCCTCATTCGAGCTTACGCTTGGAATGGGCCGCACGAAGTCGCCCTATCACTCTACTACCAGATGCTGGACTTTGGCTTGGCGCCCGACAATTTCACGTTCCCCTTCGTGCTCAAGGCTTGCTCCGCCCTCTCCAATCTCAGCGCTGGGCGGGAGATCCACGACCTCGTCGTTCGCACGCGGTGGGAATCCGACGTCTTCGTAGCTGCTGCCCTGATCGACATGTACGCCAAGTGTAGCTACGTGGATGATGCGCGAGGAGTTTTTGACAGAGTGCTTGACCGGGATGTAGTGCTTTGGAACTCCATGATCGCCGCCTACGCCCAGAACGGCCATCCGTCTGAAGCGCTTCAGTTGTGCCATGACATGGTAGCTCGTGACTTCAAGCCCACTCTCGCCACCGTCGTAACTGTCATCTCTGCTGCTGCCAATGCTGCGGCCCTGCCCAGAGGGAGGGAAATTCACGGGTTCGGCTGGCGGCGGGGGTTTGACGATGAAGACAAGGTGAAGACGGCTCTTGTGGACATGTACGCTAAGAGCGGCTGGGTCAAGGTTGCTCGCGTGCTCTTCGAGCAGCTGGCTGAGAAAACGATAGTATCCTGGAACTCCATGATCTGTGGGTATGCTATGCATGGCCATGCCGATTATGCCCTTGCCCTGTTCGACAAAATGTGTAAACAGAATCAGGTGCCTCCGGACTACATCACTTTTGTCGGCGCCCTCTCAGCATGCAACCATGGTGGCTTGGTGGATGAAGGTAGAGCCTTATTCGACTTAATGGTGAGAGATTACTGCATCCCCGCGAAGGTGCAACACTACACTTGCATGATTGATCTCCTTGGCCATGCTGGCAGATTACATGAAGCGCACAACCTTATTCAACAGATGGAAACAGAACCAGACTCTGGAGTCTGGGGTGCTCTGCTGAATGCTTGCAAGATCCATAGAAATGTGAAACTAGGAGAGCTAGCTTTGCAAAAGCTCATTGAATTGGAGCCTGATGATGCCGGCAATTATGTACTTTTATCGAACATTTATGCTCAATCTGGGAAGTGGCAGGAAGCTGCCGAGATAAGGAAGCAGATGGCTAATAGAGGACTAAAGAAAAGCATTGGATGTAGCTGGATTGAAGTGAAGAACCAAGTTCATGCATTCCTGGTTGGAGATGTATCACACCCTAGCTCAGAGGAGATATATGCTGAGCTCGTAAGGTTGGAAGGGCTCATGGCACAAGCTGGATATGTGCCAGACACAATGCCAGTCTTCCATGACGTCTCTGACGATGAGAAGATAGGCATAGTTCGCAGCCACAGCGAGAGGCTAGCCATTGCCTTTGGGCTAATCAACACACCTGCAAAGACCAGACTCATGGTGACTAAGAATCTCAGGGTGTGCGAGGACTGCCACACTGTCATCAAATTCATCTCAAAGATTGCTGATAGAGAAATAGTTATCAGAGATGTCAACCGATACCATCATTTCAAGGATGGTGAGTGTTCTTGCCGAGATTATTGGTAGCCAAAACTATACACAATAAACGCCTCTGGTGATTGGAGACTACTGCAACATTGCTTGTTAGACATGCCCTGTTTTTGCACCAGTAAGCTTATCATGGTCAAACATGAGATAGATGTTCACTAAACTGGATCAAATTCAAACAAACTTGTTCTGCAGCAAGGTCGTGATGCAGTGTCTCCTATTCAGGTATTAGCCCTTTCCTTCAGATCATTAGTGTGCGCCTAAAGTTGGCAACCTAAAGATTTATTGCATGAGTGTGTGCCTTAAAATAAATTACAAAATTATTCTATGTTTTTCAAAAAAAAAAAAATAAATCAAAAACCATGACAAAAAAAAAAGAAGAAAAAGATCACATGGTATAATATAATTGAGGGCTGCTGGTAGGTTGTTGCTGGTAGGCTGATCCAAATTACAGACTTTAATCATCTATGTAAGTCTATAGTAACTCTCTGTCTTAGTTGATTACTAGATTTTATTGATATTTTTCATATTATACTTTGCTTCTATATTATACTATATGAAAGATATGGTTGTTAGGTCAATGATTTCACACGTTGAAGCATTTTTTTTTATCAGCTCTAAGGTTGTCTTGAGAAAGTTGTCTGTTCGTCTAAATTCGATTTTTGTTTGAGGACTGTCCTCCAACTGATTTGAAATAAAAGCTTTTAAACTCGGGCAAAAATTAAAAGGGCATTCTTTTTTTGTTTTAAATCTTCAAGGGTCAATTCTAGACTTAGGCTATTAGATTTTTTTACATTTCGTAGAGTTCACTCTTCTCGAATTTCTCTTACTAAAGACTTCTTGGGTTTTCCCTTGCCAACCATGTTGGATTTTTCTTTACCTTGCTTTGACTCATTTGGAATTTTTCAATATAGTTCCTATCAAATTCTTATAGTTGCATTCTTACACATGTCAAAATAATTCAAACCTTGACAACCCTATTAAAGATTTAGATATGACCGTGCTAACAATCTTTCCCTTAAACTTTTTAGGGTATGATTGCACCAGTCTCGATGGTTGATTGTGTCGCTTTTGATATTGATATTTGCGGTTAGGCATCTGGTTAGTTGCAATATGGGTGGATTATTGGAATAAATACCTCACATATTATCAACTTTTATGTCACTAAAATATACCAAAATAGAACTAATACATTATTGATACATGTATCGTGTGTAGTTATCTCCTCACTTGGCATGGGGAGCTGAAGTATTCTCATCCTCCATCAGTATTCATGATATGATCTTAGATGGAAGCATCCACCTAGTACATGTTGAACTGGTTGAATGATATGTGATTATTTTATTGTTATGTATATGTGTTTGTTTTATGATCCTCACGTATATTTAAAACATTTGTTTACTTCTATTATCTTTTTGTTGTCGTTGTTGTTGTTTGTAATGTTATCGGCCGATTGTGTTGTTTGTGATGTGGATGTAATGTTTGTAATGTGGATATTGTATTTGTGATATGAATATGTTATTTAATTTCATATTCATGGGTGAATTCCATTTTCTAAAATTTAAAAATGTATTCAAGCAAAACAATTGTTTTATATTTTAAATTTGCAACAGCATCTGCTGCAAAAGGCCATTTGTGAGTAATTCAGTTTTTTTTTTAAACTTTGCAACAACTACAATTCTCGCAAGAGATAAATTATGATACTATAATTTTTTAAAAATCTGTGATAGTATAATTTATCTCAATAAATCAATGTGAAAAAATTGTATTTGTAAGATAGTTGAGATCATTTTTCTATTATAAATTTATGATGAAAAAATTATTATCGCATTCCTAATTGCAATAAAATAATAGGACTTTTCATAGTATACCTAATTACAACAAAGGCATGTACGATGGATTTTCCAATATTTCTTTTATTATTATAGGTTTTTTAGCGATGACAAGGTTGACACCTTTGAGGATTTTAGTTGCCGTAGGTGTTTTTTAATTTTAAAGTATCTTATGATTTAATAATAGAAATTCCTAATTGCAATAAAATAATAGGACTTTTCATAGTATACCTAATTGCAATAAACGCATATACAATGGATTTCCCAATATTTCTTTTATTATTATAGGTTTTTTTGCGATGACAATGTTGACACCTTTGAGGATTTTAGCTGTCGTAGGTGCTTTTTAATTTTAAAGTATCTTATGTGATATAATAATATAAATCTCAACTTCATAAGTGCACCTATTCACACTATCAATACTTTTTTATATATACTTATCCAAATATCACAATAGCTATAAACTACTAGATGTACTATAAAATTAGTATTTTATTCTTAAAACACTATAACTAAATCTTTTAACAGTAGTGCTGGGATCAGACGGGATCCATTCCGTCTGTTTTGATCTGTTCCTGAACTAGAGATAATAATTAGAGGAATTAAAGGGTCTTTCACCTGTTTAATAGATAGGGACCATTAAATCTCTTTAATTATTATAATGAATTAGGATTTGATCTGTTAAATATGGATAAGAGGATCCCTCTTGTACTATGGACCAGAGGATCCCTATTGTACTAGGATTAAGATTGTTTCACATTTTATTCTATCACTAATGTCTAATTTAGACGAATTTCAAAATTCAAGAAAGTTTTTTATAGAGTTTTTTTTTTGTTTTTGTTGTTTATTTAATACAAGGTGATATATTACTGATCTTTTCAATTGTTTATTTATTTTAAATAATGGAGGGATGGATTTAGGAATTCATTAAATAAATTTTTTTTATTGTAAACCTTTTTATCCGTTCAAATCGGACGGAAAGTCATATTCCATCCTCTATTACATCTAGACTCTCAATTGCGTGAGCAACTCAGTCAGTAGCAGAGCCAAGAATTGTAATATACCTGGGTTCAAAAAATTAACAAAAAATAAAATAATACATAACAATTAAAATCATAAATAGTATACTTATTCATTGTTCATTGTAATATCAAAAAACTTCTCATTAATAAGATCCTCAATATTTTTGTTATGGGATTAAAAAATTTCTAACAAAAACTTGGATAATATAATCCTTTATATCTATATCATTTATAAGAAATTAATAAACTTTAAATAAAATGAATATCTCAAAAACTAATTATTCAATTGATGATCAAGTTAAATATTGATACAAAGATGATCCGTATAGACATATACATATACTATATCAGTCAATACTTGAAGCAAGTTATCTTTTAATGTAAATAATCATAGAATCTATCCAAAGTCCTTTCTCATTCTATTACCAAAATTATAATATTGTAACTTTTTTATTTTAAATAACACTTGGTACAATTATGAGATAATGGACATTTTCATGAAAATTTTCATGGCCAACTACATCAAGCTCATAATGTTGTAGTTGACACTTCAAATGATACATTTCCTATTCGGTGAAGTCATTAGGATAATACTTCTCAGCGAGAGTACAAATCTTATCAATATTGAATAATTTAAAATTATATTTTGGGTCTAAAGTAGAGTTAAGCATAAGAAATTCTACTGCTCATCACTGAATCTAGAGTTTAATTCTTCCAACTGAAAATCTAGAGTTTATTGCATTAATGAAAGTGATGTTCAATTGTGGTGGTATACTTTTGATAATACTTCTCAGCGAGAGTACAAATCTTGTCAATATTGAATAATTTAAAATTATCTTTTGGATCTAAAGTAGAGTTAAGCATAAAAAATTCTACTGCTTATCACTAAATCTAGAGTTTATTACATTAATGAAAGTGATGTTCAATTATGGTGGTATACTTTTGTCAGCATGATTGACTAGAATATTTATAACAAGTACTCATCTTCGATATATCAACATCCAATCTGATGTAAAATGATTTGACACACAAAAGAAGAATATTAAAATCATCATTTATCAATATCAAGAGAAGTGCTTTAGTCATAAGGATCAAATCCATTATATTATGATATCAAGAGAATTTTTTTTTTTTTTTGTAAGACACGACGAAGTAAAGTTGTGATCTCCATAGTTTTCTACATAAAATCCAAAATAAAAATGAATTAAAAAGACTTTATCACTATTAAGGAACCACCAGCTTTCCCACATATCGAAATAGAAAAAATGTATTTTAATTCTCTCTATATAAATTTTTCTTTATTTTAACTCTTAATACACACTGATTTACCTAACTATCCTCATTCTTTATAAAAAAAAGTTTAAAATAAAATAAAATTCTTTCTAAATTTAGTACAAAATAAAATTTAGTATATATTTTATCAATTAGTACGACTATTTTTCTGATCAATCAAAGAAACTAAAAGTGAGTAACATTATCACTTCTTCTCTCTAAATATAAGTTTATAACTATTTTTTAAATAAATAATGATAATTTTAAATAGTTACAAACAGTAAATTAAACCGTAATCACGGTTCCAAATCATAAAAATGTAATCACCTTCGGAAATTAAAATTAAAAATTAATTTTCTTAAAACCGTCAAACCTATAATTTCAAACTATCAACTTCGAACCGTCAATTTCGAATTGTGATAGAATATACTCACATACTCAAAACCGCCCTACTAGAGGGGCCGGGGCAGGGCCGGCAGGCATAAATTTTCAAACGAGAGAAAGCGAATGGATGGCCACATCCCCCGCCCTCAAAAGGTGCTCCCACTATCTACCTCTTCCCGTCTCCAGCCACTCAAAAAGCTCCACCCACGAGGACACCAACCCTCCATCCTTTTATTTATTCATCTTTTCCTCCCTCCTCCTCCTTTTGTTCCTTTTTCCTCCTGTTTCTACCTGTTGCTTGTCTGCTTGTGTGGATAAACAGGGAGAGACAGGCAGTGCCCTCAGAAACCTAATTTCTGCTTCCCTTGCCAATATAAAAGATGGGATCAACAAGTATACAAATGGGGGGGCCTTTCACTCCACCACTACCAACACCACCATCTTTTGCTGGATTATTGTTGCACCGTAACCATTGGACAATGACGACTCCCATCCATTTGTGTTCCTCCATAAAACAACCATCACTTTCTCACCTCATAAACAATTCCCTGACATAATCATTTTACCGACCCACCACTGAATGCTGAATGCCGACCTTGTTTCTTAATTAATCAACTGCTTTTTCAACAAGCCTAAACTAACTAATCACGCACTAATCATTTTTTTTTCCTTTTATTTTTCGGTCAAGACGCAATAATGCCATTAGTGTCTTGTCATGGCTTAGTCATCGTCACATTATTAATGTAAAAGACATGGATTTTATTCAATGAGTCGGGTTGAGTTTGATTTGAAGAAAAAGAATAAGATACTACATTTTAAGCTCTCACAATAACAAGACGACTAAAAGATCGTTTCCTCTCCTTCCTTCGTGTCACAGATTTCCGTTATATCGAGTTTAATTAAATGCGTGCCGGTTTTTTGTTGGGAGGAGATGCAGAGAAGAATTGAATGCCCCGCACGTGCCGACGGGACTGGGTCCGTTCGTTTTCCGTCTCTCATGGCTTCCAAGCGCTCGCCCACACCACCGCCTGCTCCCTCCATTCCAGGAACACGCCGGCTTCGTCGGCCGCAGGCGGCCGCATCGACCAACCCTCTCGGTACCTTCGCAGCAGCGCCCTCACGTCGTCGGTGACGTCCTCGCTGAAGGCCGCTGGCGCGAACCCCGCCGTGCGCATCCGTCTCGACCATGCTGCCGCCGTCTCCCTCCTTTCCTCCGACTCGGAAGGTGAGCAGGAGACGAGATCCACCACTGCCCTCCCAGCCGCCCGCTCCAGTGCCAGAAGTTCGTTGCTTGCGCGAGGGAAGCTTTCCTCCAGCGACTCCAGGTAAGCCGTGAAGAATCGCAAGCTCTCCTGAAACACCTTCACGAACGCCTCCCCTTCCTCCGGCGCCTCGCTACTCGCGAGGTCGGCCTCTTCCTCCACGACCGTCACGATCCGCGGCCGCAGCCTTCGGATGGCGGCCAGAAAGCCATCCCGCCGCCGGCCGCTCGGTGAGATGGCATGCAAGGCATTGACACAATTAACGGCTAGGCCGGAGACGGAGTTATCGCCGCCGAGGTCGAGGTCGTCCAAGTCGAGAGAGGATAGGTCGCCGGGATGGTGGACGACGTTGAAGCGGAAGGGGACGCCCATGAGGCGCGCGAACTTCTCCATCCGCTGACCGATCTCCTTCATCACGCGTTGCATGGATGAAGAGGCCGCAGCCACAGTGGTGATGGTGAGGTGCGGCGTGTCGTCGGCCGAGCGCGTGGCGAGCGCCTCTAAGAGTGTCGGCCACTGCGTGCAGAAGGTGGTGCTGAGGTCGAGGATGTGCAGTCGCTGCGGCGTCTCCTCGAGGAAGGCCTCGAGTATAGCTCCGTTGGCAGCCACGTGGCCGAAGGAGGACCAGGGGCTGACTTCCTGGAAACGCAGCGCAGTTCGGCGGGCAGACTCGAAGGAACAGTTGCGGTCTGAGGCGCCCGTGAGGGTCCGCAGTGTTCGCGGCCCGGACGACGTCAGCCGAGCGAAGAGGCCCTGCAGGAAGTAGGCGGCCACCTTCTGCTCGGCGTCCCCGTAGGGCGAGGCCAGTTCGTTGAGCATCCACGTCAGATGCTGAGCCCGCTGGGTGTCGCGCGCTGCCACGGCGCGCGCGCACTCGAGCAGCAGCTTCGACGCCCACCTCCCCCCGCCGTCCGATGCGGCGGCGGCAGTGGAGGAGGAGGAAACGGGCGAAGAGAAGATGTCGAGGTTGAGATCAGCCGCCGCTGCAGCGGGGTCGAACACCGGGGTCGACGTGGCGGGCGGACGGTGGCCCAAGTGCTTGGAGGAGGAGGAGGAGGAGAAGTCTTCATCCATGTAAAGGTCGCGATGATCGGCGCCGCATTCTTGATCTCGATGCGAGTACGGATCCTGGTGAGGGAACGAATAATTGGGTTGCTCCAAGTAGTAGTTACTGCTGATCTGATGAAGAGACGGATCACCCGATGACCTGGAGCTGCTTGAATTTCGACTCAGATCGTAGGAAGATTGCTGATTATGAGAATTGGATTGCGGGCTAAACAATCTAAATAGGGTGTCCATCAGCCCCACGCTTCCACATATAGAGAGACGGAGGCAGAGAGACAAGACAAAAGGAAGAAGGGAATGGTCGTTTGGAATTAAGGAGATCGATCGATGACGATGAGAAAAGGAAGGCGATGTATTGGGGTTTAAAAGAAGATGAGGGAGAGAGAGAAGATATCTCGGTGTTGGAGTTTTCTTAACGGGAGAAGAGAAGAGAAGAGAAGAGAAGAGAAGAGAAATGAAATGCAGAGACTGAGAGGAACAGGGGTTGTCAAAATCTTAACTTTGGTCAGTGGACAGTGGGTGGTGGGTGCATGCCTTTCTTTTGATGCTTTTGGTGCAGTCGATGAGTGGAGAGTATGGAGGAGTCCATTTCTTTTTCCTCCCTGCTGCCGCTTTGCTTTTTCTTTCCTTTCCTTTCTCTTTTAATTTCACTTCTTTTTCTTTACTTTTTGTCACATAAACATACGTTCATGGATGTTCCAAGATTGACCGAGGTGGTCCTTCTGCTTCAGCTACATATATGTAAAATTTATACTTTACCATCACAGAAAGCAACATGAAACATGAAACATGAAACATGAAACAGGTAACCTTCGGACTCTGAATTTAGACCAGGACAGCAAAGAATTGTTTCAGAATAGTCATTTGCCTTCGTCTTAAACAATTTCCTACTCGAGGAATTCACCTGACAACATGCATCTATGAGAGAGAGAGGAATAAGGTTGGCGTGCCGGCAGCGGCAGCAAGAACAGCTCAACGACAGAGTAGGACAGAAAAAAAAAAACAAACATTTTTTTTTTAAAAAAAAAAAAACTCCAAGGCGAGCGTGCATGTGTACAATCATCAAACCCACCACCGAGGCATTCTCCTGCCTTGCCTTACCCCAACCAACTCACCTCTCAGAAATATAACATGCATCCTTGGCCTCCCCTTTCCACTGCTTATTATTATGTATTGCTTCTTTATGCTTTCCTACGCTTCAAATCTATTGTCGAGGATCCAACCTTTGGCTCAGCTCAAAATTAAATGGATCATTTCCATGTTTCCATCTTTTTGTATATGGTCTCATGATCAGGCTACTCCTCACTGCATGTTTGTTCTCAGGGAACTCAATTAGCTTAAGAGCGAGCGCGCAAGGAGGAAACATTCGATCGGTTTGGGCCACGATGGAGTATATCCAGAGGCTATTGGCTTGTATGTTCAATTTTTAATAGGAACACTATGACGGCTATGTGGTCGAATGCCCCACGAAGGGCCGACCAATCATCATTTCGACTTGATCTCTTGGATTTCGCGCGTGTCGTCTCATTCCTTTTGTCTCGAGCTTCAAGTGAAATGATAATGGCTCCTTGCAAAGAAAAACAGCATGCGTTAATATTGCCGGGAGGATTCTCGATTACGCGTGCCAATTTTATGATCCTAGATTTGGAATATTCGTTGATGCAAATGCTAGAACAATAAATATGGTGCGGCACAGGTCTGCTGCCTCACCTGATCTTGGCAACACTCCTTTTTCGGATCGGACCGCACCAGTAGGTCAGGTGATGACTCGGCTGAGTCAGCCGAGGATGTTCCGATCTCCACGGCTTTTTGAGAGACCCAGACTTCTCGCAATATCTTTCTATTTTTATTGGCCATTGACCGAATGACCTAGCTAGTTGGAGAGGATCTCAAGTTAAAATCCTCAAACATCCTAGTCAAAACTTATTAAAGGTATTCATATTGCTGGATGTTATAATATCAATTATCTCATCAAAAAATATAGAATTTATATATCATGTACACATTATATTAATACTATTATTTTTCACATTCATTTTATATTAACACTCATTATTTTCATTCAGAAGAAAATAATAGAGAATTTTTAAAGAGATTTATGCATTTGAATAATTGAAATAAGTTGTATAAGATGATGAATATTTATAGATAAAATTTTATTTTTTTTTATTAAAATAATAATTAACTAACGGTTGTATTGTGTGTATGTACTAGTTATTAACTAGCCATTTAGTTTCCTTATTTTAATCTCATAAAAAAAATATACCGCTAATTTAATTTATTTATTAGTTTTTAAATTTAAAATTTTTATTTTTTTTTTAATAAAAGGAATGACCCTCTTACGATCTCTCATCTTGTGCGTGCGTGTGTGCACGCTCAAGGTGACAATTTTATACATATATATAATAAATAACTTTTTGAATAGGTTCAAAGAGTTGAACACGTTCGTTGTTGTTCAATGCCACGTCGAACTTAACTCCATTTCACATTGGTTTTAACACAACTTAAATGTTATAACACCAATGTTGAACGCTAATGTGGAAGCCTTAAGGAAAGGGTGAAAATACAAAGGATAAGTGTAGCAAGCATACTTAGGATGATGAGAGGAAGGGCTCCTTAGGATTTGATCTATAACCCCTGATCTTATCAGGAATCTGAGTCAGACAGAGGTCGGCTGTGATAGATCGTTTGGAGCGATAGAGGGGGGGGGGTGAATATCGCGCGCTTTAAAACTATTCTTTTCGTATTTTGAAACCAAAGTCGTGCACAGCGGAAAGTAAA
>JBBMJZ010000002.1:3772112-3795989 GCA_037833815.1 Zingiber zerumbet
TGGAGGATAGCGTCGAGTGTTTTATGTGACCATAAAGTAGCTTTAAAATTTAAAGGAAAATTCTACAAAACTGCAATTAGACCTGTTATGTTATATGAAACTGAATGTTGAGCTACGACTCGAGCACATGAGCAAAAGATGAGAGTTGCAGAGATGAGGATGTTAAGGTGAATGTGTGAACATACGATAATGAACAGAATAATAAATGAGAGCATTAGAGAGAAAGTCGGAGTTGCATCTAGGGAAAACTCCGAGAGAAGCGTTTAAGATGGTATGAGCATGTAAGCAATGTGAAACTATGACAAACACACATATAAAATAAGGAAGAGGAAGATAAAAAAAAACTTGGTTAGCAATAATAAAACAAGATAAAATTTATTTAAGTATAGATGATGATATAGTAGGAGATAGAACTCAATAGCGTAAAAGGATCCATATAACCGACCCCACTTAGTAGGATAAGGCTTGATTGTTGTTGTTATATATTTTTAACTTGAACCTTATGAGTTAGTATTTGCAAAACTACCTTAATGATTCATGATACGACCTTCAATTGACAACCTTGCACCCAACACAATTGGTAAGATATTAAAGCTAGTTGTTATTTTTATTTTTCTCAAAATTTGCGGACAACTATTATATTTCTACCCTCTGAAAATCATAGAATCTTTATGATTTCTGCACATTCATTGTTCTTGATATTATTTAACTTGTTCCAATCACATTGTGTGTTTATGCTTTATTTTGCTAATTGAAATTATTCTCACACATCAAATTTTTTGTCAATTAGTTGGTGAACAATCGATTCATGATTTCAAGCTTCCCGTACTTAATAATATTTTCTCAAAAATTGTTAGGATTCATTCTCTAGATAGTTCCCTTTCCCCTTTATTGATGTGTATATAATTTATTATCATCTTACATATACATGCTTGTGTACTTGGATATTCAATTCAATTCCCAAGATCCCCCCTTTGCTAGTTTAAAATATTAAAAAAATCTTTGTTTATTTATTCAGTTCTTGGACTTTCTAAGATTTGATCAATTTGGCCAATTGATTGTTATATTTAACAAATAAAGTAATAATTTCCATGCATTACAATTTTTGTCTTGCGTAGTGGTAGTCAATCTGTATATATTTTGTTTTAAAATCTGTGCTTAAAAGCTTGATTATTGACTCGATAACTATATATTTTGCATAATGGTTCACAACCTTTTGTTTTTACATATGTAGTGGTTGAGTCACAAATAAATAAAGCTAATAAAGTACCAAAATCAAACTTTGATGGGATATGTTTAGGACCCTAAACATTCAAATGGATGAAGAAAGAATTATGTTTAGTAATTCAACTAGAGAATATAAACTGAAAGTATTTACAAAATTGATAGAATTCTCACTCAAAATTTCAGACTTCAAAAACTCGTAACTATCTTCTATAAATTCTACAGGCTAATATCCAAAGAATTATCTGTGTATTTAGAGAGGAAAAGAGTTAGCCACTGATGGAGATGAATGTGAAGCCACTATCAACTAATGCAATCCTCAAGATTTATGCCATGTACAAATCACCTTTTCAATTTGTAACTCCGAATAGAAACAAATTCAATCTAAACGTTATTGGACAATTAAGTGACTAAGTTTCCTTATAGATAGTAAATTAAGCATATAGAGCACAAAAGAAATTTGTAATGATGTAGGAGGGACTTGACCAATGCTATATACACAAGTGAAATTGATAGCTACAAATTCTTTGGACCTTCTTCATCAACCCTAGGAACATCTTTTCCCATCATTCTTGCTGTAGTTTTTAATTGAGTATTCATGGCCTCCCAAATTCTGTGTATCACTATCTAATCTTGGGAAAATTTTAAACTAGTGACTCTAGAATCAGATAGCGTCTTCATCAAGTAGGAAGGCTTGAGCTTGGTCCCCTTCCTTTTAGTGGATGCCTTAGAAACTTTCATAATTAGTGAATCTGGTGAATGATGGATTGATCTCTTCTCCTCCCTTCCTCTTCCTCAAGACTTCTCTAGACAACACTAATTTATTATAGTAACATTCACAATAGATAGTCAAATTTGTTGGGACTATGGGTCTAGCACAAACTTGTTTGGCGATGGGCTAAAGGAGCTCTAAGGGAGTGGGGGTCAATTGGGTTATGGTTAAAGTTGAGTTGAATTTTCTTGAATTGGCTTAAGTTTAATTAAATTAGGCAAAGCTTGATCATATTAGATTTATTTTGGCTGAGTTTCTCACTTGAGGTTAATTAGGTTGGTTTACGATGATATGGTTAACGTCTTAGAAGATAAGATTAATTGAAGTCAATAAACAAGTGCCACGTAGAAATGGTTTGGAGTAAAAGTGATGACTAGGAGAGATCTCTTTCTTTTTAGCCCATGGCCCCCTTTTTAAGGGTGCCAATGTAAGTGCCTAACTAGTGATGGCATATGGCTAGGGATTCTAACTACAAATAACTAACTCGCCCCTGAAATAAGGCCTCTATGACCAATTGACTAAACACTTGTCACTTTATGTTATGAAACCACCTTCCTTTGTGGGCCATGATCCCCTTTTATAGGTGTTGATGTTAAACATATACTTGTGATGGAAGGTCGCCTGGTTGGGTATCTCAAGCATGAATAACTTGCCCTTGAAATAATGCACTTCTCCATGTTGGAATTGATTGAGCACTTATTAGTTCCTCATCGACTGAGCTTGAAGTACATGGAATGAGTATTATTTACACAATGTGGGTCTTCGCATCCACTAGTCTCCTTGGATAGTGGGGTTTTTTTGACCCAAATCACGCTTTAAAGTGAAAAGGGGAATACTATATGAGCATGTGTATTGTTATAACTCTCAATTTTAAACTAAGAGAGCATCTTGATCTATCCTTTGGCCCACTCTCTTAGTTCATGGTATTTCTTCTAGAATCTACCTTAAGATCATTCTAGATATTTCTCTAGAATCTTCTCATTATGAAAATATTTAGATATGTAATAGCATATTTCTAGCACGTAATATACTCTGCTGGATCAAATTGATCCCAACCAATCTATTTGGGGATGATGCCTATAAATATCTCACTTCCCTTTTTACTTGCAAAACATCCTCTAGAATAGTAAACACTCTATTTACCAATCTCTCTTAACTTCTATTGTGTAGGTTTCTAACGATGTATCCTTACCAAATTTATGGGATAAATTGTAGTGTTGCATTGGTGAGTCATGCTAAAGTTAATTTTGTGTATCATAGCTTGGTTCTTGCCATTCAACATCTAACTATTATGCTTAAGAGCAATGGTGTTAGATGCTGAGGACTTGGGAATTCAATCTCGTGCACTAGAGGAACAACACACAAGGCTGACATGGCAAGGCTAAGGCAACAAAGGTGGATACTATTGAAGCATGGGTTGCCACATTGGAGCAAGCCATCTCCAAAGTGCAGTCTACCAAAGATATTTATAGGCTATAAAATGAGGACCACGGGGAGCATTTGAAAGATGACATTTAAGCATATTGCTAATTATTCTGAGCTCTCCTTGTGTAATTTTAGCCTTAATATTTCAAGCATCAATTGTGCTAGTAAAGAAGATTGTAAGAGGTTTTTCCATCTCTGAAAAAAATTTGAGGAGAAGAAAATCTAGTGGGCTTCTGGGAGTGATTCACTGAAGATTCTTAAACTGAGTAAGGACAAGGGCAAGCCATGTTACACCGACGTGCTAGCATTTGTATGTTTGTATTTTTTATATCTGTTGTGTTAATTGTTTGCAATTGATCTTATTAGGCCATTAACAAGAGTAGAAGTTTTTTGCAAGTTAAATGTTATTCATCCCCCTCTAGCTATTTGGTCACACATCCCTCGCGCTCCTAACGCCTTGCTACATTGAGTGAGACAAGGACAAGGCACACTTGTTGATCACATCGAAGAAGTTTTACACCATGATCTCCTGATTCTGATTCGCGTTTACTGAAGTTGGCTAGCAGGAGGAAGACACGATGTCTTTGACCATGATAACCTGCTCATTACCACCAACAACAAAATTTTTGTATCCAAGCATGACAAATTACGGAAGGAAATTATCAAGGAGTGCTCTAAGTGGGCCTGCCATACAAGCATGGCAAGGACCCTAATGCTCATGGTAAATAAATTACTGACCATGAACGTGGGATGACATCAAGACTTGTGTGTGGACTTGATTTTTTTTTGCCAGCAAGACAAGGAGGAACATCAACACCTAGCGGGGCTACTTGAGTCCCTACTCATTTTAGAGTGGCCATGACAAGGTGTCTTAATGGATTTCATTATTGCCTTGCCTAAATTTGAAGAGTACGGAAGTATCATGGTAGTAGTCGATCAGTTCAACAAATTTGTGAGTTTTATTTCTCATTAGATTTCATAGCCGGACAATTTTGGACTCAATTTCTTAAATTGGAATGGATTTAAATTTTTATAGTAGCTGTCTGATAAGTGTGAAGTATATAGGGTTTTCATCGTGTTTTTACGCTGCATTCAACATACTTTTGCATGCATGATTCGTGATATCTTGATTCTATGCCTCATTTTTATGTTTTATTACTCATATATATTGTTGTCGTGTATTTTTGATGACAGGAGTGAAGGTTGACGCGAAACAGGGAGCGAAGAGATCAAGTTGAAGAAGCTCTGCTTTGACGAGCGACCGTGCCCAGTGGCACAGGTCATGCCCGGTTCGGGTGCCTCACCACGAGCGCCCATGCCCAGTGGCACCGGCCGTGACCGGTTTGGGTGCCTCACTATGGGCGGTTGTACTCGGCTCTACCTCCCTGCCACGACCTGCCCTAGTCTCGGCCAAATTGCCATTGGCGCTCGTGCCTAGTGGCACGGGCCGTGGCCTGCCATATCCAGCGCCTCCATGCCTGACACAGGCGCTCATGCCAAGCGACACGACCCGTGTCTCCTCGTTTTCCAGTACTATATAAAGGGATTTTCTCTATTGGATTGGGGATCTTTTTGGTTGTTTAAGGACCCCAAGAAGGCTAGAAAAATCTTGTAGGCGTTTCGGATCCATCTACACATCAAGGAGAGATTGGGAGCGACTAGGAGGGAGATTCACTAGCAATCCTAAGCTCTTCTTCCTCTTCTCTATTTTTCTGGATTCAAATATGCTTGTTTGAGATTGTTGATCATATATGAAGATTGTAACCCCTTTTTTATATCTAGGATTAAGGAGTAACCTCCATGTGATGTTGACACTATTTTTTTGATCTATGTATGTTTTCTTACCTTGTTTCTATTATGTATTGGATTGTGGTTCGGATCTACTACGTTAACACAATCTCGATGCCAAAGCATGAGAAATCCCACTAGGGTTTGGGGATGATCCGAAAGGAGAACCTGACCCTTCAACCAATAGAAAATGGAAATGCGGACAGTCGAATATGAAAGATCAACCTGGTATGCCGCGAGGAACCCAATAGAAAATTGAAATGCGGACAGTCGAATATGAAAGATCAACCTGGTATGCCGCGAGGAACCCTAGGCTGTTATTGAGTTTAATGAATCAAATCTAATTCATTGCCATGCAATAGGAAAAGAGGTTAATTAGAGGTCATGTGATCTAGTGACATGGTCCCCCTAGGTTACGATCATTAGTTACGATCCTTTCGAAAGTAGACGATGATTAGGGTTGATACGCCATTGTAGAAGTAAAAATTCACATCAGATACCATAAGATGGTCTACCTACATAAGTCAATATTGAGGATAAGAACTGAGATATAGATCAAGTGTTTGTTAGCATAAAGGTGGAACTGAAATCCTAGGATCATTTTCTCTTTCTTTTACCTTATCTGCCTTCTCTGTCTCCTAACCTTCTCTGACTGTTCGCTTTGATCACACTCTCCTTACTATTATGATCTCTTTGATTTCCTTCTCTTTCACCCTCTACATTATGTTTTCGCATCTAGACTTCAGTAATTGCATTCGTGACACTAGACATTCTTGATTTGGTCTAGAAAATTAAGTCTGATTGGTAAGTTAGTATTGGATCACTAGTCCATGTGGATTCGATCTTTGTATCACTTGACAACACTTCCATGCACTTGCGGATTTGCACCCATCAAGTTTTTAGTGTTGTCGTCGGGGATTGGTGTAGGTTGATATTAGCTCAATATTAGATTGATTGGATTAGACCGTTTCTTTTCTTATTTCTTATTTTGTTTTTACTTTGCATTTCGTATTTGTCTCCCTTGTCTTGTTCTTTTTACTCTTCTTTTTAGGAGCTTGGAGAATGATTAAGTGGAAGCCGTGAGGATAGCCAATATCGTCAGACAATGAAGGATTTCTCTACGCCCATATTCCAGGCTTCAAGATCTTGTATTGTCAGACCCTTGATCGAGGCTAGTGAATTTGAATTTAACCCAGGATTGATCCGTATCATCCAACAACAACAATAGTTTGGGGGCACACTTCGAGAGGATCCGTACCAGCACTTGGATCATTTATGACTTGCTGCAATATAGTAAAGTGAGATGACATTTCTGAAGATGCAATAAGATTAATGGGATTCAGTTTTTCTTTGACTAGCAAGGCAAGTGATTGGTTATATTCTCTTCCACCAAGAAGCATCTTTACTTGGGAACAGATGGAGAAGCATTTCCTAGATAAATATTTTCCCATAGCCAAGATAACAAAAATGAAAAGTCAAATCATAAATTTCCAACAGGCAGAAGTGGAGTCGTTGGTTACAGCTTGGGAAAGACTCAAGGGATTGCTGTTACAATGCCCTCACCATGGCCTAGAGGAGTGGTTCGTACTTCATCTATTTTACATAGGGATTTCAATAGGAACCAGGGCTTCAGTGGATTTAGCGGCTGGAGGTTCCTTGATGAAGAAGAGTGCAGGAAGCTTATTCATAGAGGAAATAACGTTGAATATAAGCTTGTGGGGAGAAAATGTAAGAGAAGCCCTCTCTGGTGAAGGTGAAAGAGATGTAGAGCAATGTACGACAAGTGTCGAGGGTGTGAATCAGGGCACTAACAAAGCAAGACAGAGATCTGGTGGGCTAGTTTCTCATGGGACAAGGCATCTACCGAATTCTTTAAACCATCACCTACCTCCATATGGAATGACGTTGGGTTAGGCAAATTGCCAAAAGGATGAAGCTCCAGAATTGGAAAGGGAATTTCAGATGGAGGCAACTTAACAGTGTGAAAAGTCGCTATTGCTAGACTATGCAAGGTTCCTCGAAGATGCATTGACCCCAAAAGATAAACTGGAAAGACGGAGTACCATTGCATTGTCTAAGGAAGGTAATACTCTTATACGGGATGGGGGACCCTCAAGCTACAAGATCCTAGAAGCTTTTCAATACCATGCACTATTGGTGACATCTATGTCAAAAGAGCTGCTTATGACTTGGGATTCAGAGGGAGCATCATGCCATATGCATTGACTAGAAGAATTAAAGCCTGCAGATGTATCCTTACAGTTAGTGGATCGTTCGATTCGGCATCCTTTGGGCAGAATAGAGGATGTACCAATTGAGATTGAAGGGTACACAATGCCAGCAGATTTCATGGTTTTAGACATGGGAGAAGATCCACAGACTCCACTTTTATTAGGGAGGTTATTTCTAACTACTATCAGTGTAGTGATTGATGCTAAAATTCATCAGATCTCATTTATGATAAGTGGAGCCTTAATGCAACGGTAAAGTTGTTGCTTTGTGACCAAAAGGTCATGAGTTTGAATCTTGGAAACAACCTTTTGTAAAAAGCAGGGCTAGACTGTGTACAGCGGATCCTTCCCCGGATTCCGCATGGTGGGAGCTTCATGCACTGGGCTGCCCTTTTTTTTTTTTTTTTCATTTATGATAAGTGGAGTGAAGGTTGAATTTGATTTATCAAGGGCTCTCCAGTAACAATTGACACATGCTGTAGGGTGGAAGTGTTCACGAAGTTGTTCAGGGGTGGCTGCATAATGAGCTATATGGGGAGGAAGAAGATCTCAACTTACTACAGGGAATGTATAAAAATCCAGACCTATTCAGGACGGAAGAGGACTGCGGTGACTCTGAATCCAAAAAAATGATAGAGAAAAGGTGAAGGCCCCTCATATCGAGTTGAAGCCGCTTTCTTCGAGCTTCAGATATGAGTTTCTAGGACCAAGCTCTACTTACCCCGTGATTGTAAATGATGATTTCACTGAGATTGAAACTCAAAGATTATTGGAGGAGCTACACAGAAAAGTCTTGGGATACATGATTAAAGATATAAAAGGGATAAACCCATCTTATTGCATGCACAGGATTTTGCTCTAGAATAACTACAAATTCTCAGTAGAACACTAGAGGAGATTAAATCCAAATATGAAAGAAGTGGTTCGGAAGGAGGTGTTAAAATTGTTAGACGCAGGGGTGATCTACTCAATTTCAGACAATGAGTGGGTGAGCCTGCTGCATGTAATCCCGAAAAAAGTGACAATGGTTAAAAACCAGAATAATGAGCTAATCTCAGCTAGGACGTATGTGTGTCGATTATAGGAAGCTGAACAAAGAGAGAAGAAAAGATCATTTCTCCCTGCCATTTATTGATCAAATGCTGGAGTGGTTGGTTAATATTCGGGATTTTTTCAGATTCCAATACACCCAAGCGACCAAGAGAAGACTTCGTTCACTTGCCTGTATGAGACCTTTGCTTATAGAAAGATGCCCTTTGACTTGTGTAATGTTCCGGCCACTTTCTAGTACTGTATGATGACAATTTTTTCAGATCTCATTGAGAAAATAATGGTGGCCTTCATGGATGATTTTTTTGTGTATGGGACCAGCTTTGATTCCTATTTGACAAATCTTTTCAAGGAAGGTGTTGCAGAGGTGTGAAAACGCCAACTTGGTCTTAAATTGTGAGAATTATGGTTCGAGAAAGGATAGTCTTGTGACACCGGATTTTGAAAGGGGCATCGAAGTTGATAAAGCTAAGGTCTAAGTGATAGAGAGATTACCTTCCCCAATGAATGTGAAAAGGGTACGGAGGATTCTATCGACGTTTTATAAAAGATTTCTTTAAGATTTTAAAGCTGTTGACAAATCTACTCTAGAAAATGTTGATTTTAACTTTGGTCCGGAATACTTGGAGGCCTTTTATAAAATAAAGAGAGCATTAGTGACAATCCTAGTAATGCAAGCTTCTGATTGGAGTCCACCTTTTGGGATTATGTGATGCTAGTGATTATGTAGTTGAAGCGGTGTTGGGACAAAGGAAAGACAAAAAACTGAACGTCATGCACTATGCTAGCAAAATACTCAATGATGCACAAGTTAATTATGGTCTGACCACGCCACAATTCGATATCTTTTCAACAAGACGTAAACCCGACTCATCCAATGGATATTATTGCTCTAGGAGATTGACTTGGAAATTAGAGATAAAAAAGGGATAGAAAATCTTGTAGCGGATCATTTCTTGCGCTTGAACCAAAAATGGAAGGAAAGGAAAAGTGACGAATTATCTATCAATGACTCTTTCCCCGATGAACAATTTTTGGCTATGCGGACTTAGCCAATTTCCTAGCATGTGAGATTCCACCCAGGATACACGTATCAACAGAGAAAGAAGTTCCAAGTGGATGCAAAATATTTTATTTGGGATAAACCTTTTTTGCATAGAAGATGCATGGATGGTATCTACAGAAGATGTGTACCCGATGAAGAGATGTGAGACATCCTTTATCTATGTCATGCTTCAGCTTATGGAGGGCATGCAGAAGCTATGAAGACCACAACAAAAGTTTTGCAGGTTGGTTTCTATTGGCCTAACATATTCAAAGACGTAAGAGCTTTTGTAATTACATGTGATAGTTGTCAAAGGACAGGGAACATCACCAGGAGACAAGAAATGCTACAAAACGTTAGTTTGGAGGTGGAGCTCTTTGATGTTTGAGGAATAGACTTTATAGGACCTTTTCTCACATTAGGGGTAAATAAATACATTCTAGTAGCCGTTGATTTTGTCTTAAAATGGGTTGAGCACAACATGTATGTGAACCCCCTAACCTAGGCTGAGTGACCAACTTTGAGTAATGGTGAGCTCTCTTTGTACATATTGTTTGGTTACTTTTTCATTCTATAGCATGATTATATTGTTAGTCGTTGAGTTAGAATCATTTAGGTTGCTATTCTTTTGAATGATCATGAAGCATGTAAAACATGAAATGTCCTTTAAAGCATGATTTATGTGATTAAATTTCGTTGATCCCATGTGAACATGCCCCCTTATTTTTGGCGATTCATGTTTTCCTATCCGGCAGAGCTTTGATAAAGCGTGTTGATTTGATTTTCTTTCACTATATCCTACCTGATAGTTTAATATTTCACTTCACTAACAATTTGTTTTTATATGGTTAAGTGAGCACAAGCTAGACATGATTCCTTTAGTTGGACTAGTATAAAGGTGGCCATAAGTGATTCTTTTCCCAACACTTTAGTTACTGGATTATGCTCAGTGTGTGTAAGCTCATAATGAAAAATTAAAATCCCATGTGAGAAAACAAAATGGAAAAAAAGAAATGAAAGAACATACTTATTAAAAAAAAATAAGGTGCAAGAAAAAAAAGAGAAAATAAAGGGATAAAATATAGTTGTCCTGGGTAGAAAGGATAGGATGCCCCTTTGAGACCGAGTTAGGTCACTGGGAAAATATCTATCTATTTCTCTTATCACTAAGCATACCTTTGAGACTTTTTGTTAGGAAGAGGGGACAAACCTCGCGTATGGCAGGTAAGTGCCTAGCGCCGGAAACCTTGAGAACATAATTGAATGACGACTTGATTGGGAAGGAATTTGAGACCCTAGGAAGAAACCATCACTGCACACTAAACTAGCTTATCGGCTTAGTGAAACTAATTGAGTACTTGTGCTTTATGACGATACCATTTGATAGGACTTGATGACTTTATCGAAATTGGGGATATTTTTCACATGCTTTCTAGATAAGTATTTGCTTGAGAACAAGCAAGGTTTTGTCAGGGGAATTTGATAAGTGTGCATATTTTCTCGCTACATTTGACCTACATTTACATGCATGATTCGTGATATCTTGATTCTATGCTTCATTTTCATATTTTATTTCTCCTAGATACTGCTGTTGTGTATTTTAGATGATAGGAGTGAAGGTTGGAGCGAAACGGGGAGCGAAGAGATCAAGTTGAAGAAGCCTTGCTCTGGCATAGGCGGCCGTGCCCAGTTGAGGTGCCTCACCACTGGTGGCCATGCTCGGTTCAGGTGCCTCACCATCGGCGACTGTGCCCAATGGCACGGGCCGTGCCTGACTCTGCCTCCTTGCCACGACCCAGCTGCATGGCACGACCCATGCCCAGCGGCACGGGCCATGGCCCGCCATATCCAATGCCTCCACGCCCGACAAGGGCCCCGTGCCAAGCGTCACGACCCATTTTGGCGCCCCATTTCTAGCACTATATAAAAAGATCTTCTCCATTGGATTGGGAATCTCGATCTGGGGTTGTCTAAGGACCCCAAGGAGGCTAGAGGAGGAGTCTTGAAGGCGTTCCGGATCCATTTACGCATCAAGGAGAGATTGGGAGCGACTAGGAGGGAGATTCACGAGCAATCCTAAGCTTTTCTTCCTCTTCTCTGTTTTTTCTGGATTTGAATCTGTTTGTTTGAGATTGTTGATCATATTTGGTGATTGCAACCCTTGTTTATGGGTAATTTCCTGGATTCTAGAATTAGAGAGTAACCTTTATGTGATGTAGATACTATTTCTTTGATCTATACATGTTTTCTTATCCTGTTTCTATTATGTATCGGCTTGTGGTCTGGATCTATTGCGTTAATACAATCTCGATGCCAAAAGCATGAGATTCGTATCCCATGAGGGTTTAGGGATGAACCGAAAGGAGAATGCGACCCTTCGACTTGTAGAAAACCGAGACATGGAGAATTGGATATGAAAGTGCAACCTTGTATGCCGTGAGGAACCCTAGGCTGCCATAGAGTTTAATCGATCAAACCTAATTCGTCACCACGTAGTAGAAAAAGAGGGTAATTAGAGGTCGTGGGATCTAGTGACAGGTCCCCTCTAGGTTACGATCGTTAGTTAGATTCTTCTTAAAGTAGACAATAATTAGGGTTGATACGCCATTGTAGAAGTAAAAGTTTACATTGGATACCATAGGATGGTCTACCTATATAAGCCAATATTGAGGACAAGAACTGAGACATAAATCTAAGTGTTTGCTAGTATAGAGGTGAAACCGAAATCCTAGAATCATTTTCTCTAACTGTCTTTCTTCTGCATTATCTACCTTCTCTTTCTCCTAGCCTTCTCTGACTCATTGCTTTGATCACACTCTGCCTTCCTATTATCTCTTTGATTTCCTTTCCTCTCTCATCCTCTTCGTTCTCTTTTCGCATCTAGATTTCAGTAATTGCGTTCATGACACTCGACATTCCTGATTTGGTCTAGACAATTAAGGCTGATTAGTAAGTTAGTACTCGATCACCAGTCCATGTGGATTTGATCTTTGTATTACTTTACACTTCCGTGCACTTGCGAATTTGCACCCATTACTTTCATCCTCAAAGTGATAGATAAATTGTGCACATCAATGGGATACTTGATATTTACTTGACACTATGTGAGTGCTCATCAACGAGATTGAATAAAGTTTTTGAATGTTGCTCAATTCTTTCATTTGAGGCTGTGATCGAGCAACAACCCATAACACCCAATATTATTAACTCAACTTATGGAGGGAAGAGCCTTGCTACCTATATGCTAGCTAAGAAGTGATGAGCAAACTCATATTTTTAGCGCTTATTTGTACAAAGCCGCTAAGAAGATAAAGAAATGTGTAGATATAAAGAGGCGACATAGAGAAGTTCGATGAAGGTGACACGATACTTGTGAAACTTCTACCTAAGCAATTCAAGTCCTTATGAAAAGTGCATTAGGGGTTTATAAGAAGATAGGAAGGTCCCTTCCTAGTCATCAAGTGTGGGTAAATTATTTTGCTATCCAACTTCTGTCAATGGATTATCCTGTCTTCTATGTTTGTGTTCCACAAAGACCAAGATGACCTAAGTAGAAACAAGTATAATTGTTCACCAACAATTGTTGTTACCTCCTTCGATCCAACCGTCAATTCGGGTGGAGGATGTTAATAAATAGCTCCCTTCACTTGTAAATCAGCCACTGACTAAGCACTCTTTTCTTACTAATCTCTCAAGCTCTCTCAATCTCTTTTAGTTTTTTCTTGTGTGGGTCTCTAGTAAGCTAGGCTTACTTTGGAATTTTACAGGGATAAATTGTCTAAGTGCCACACAGGCGAGTGGTGTTAAAATTAAGCCCCTGACAATACGTTCTAAAATTCATGAACCTAGAGTTGATGTTTTTGACCCAAAGCTATGAATTATATATTGCTGGGAGTACTCTCATAAACTAAGATGACTCAAAATGAGAAAACACAGCTCAGAACTTGCTGCTGGAGTGTTTATACTACTCAATTTGTATATCAGCACTGTGTCCAGTAGGGTTTACAACCAAGAAGGATGGCATGAAAATCTTTACTTCAATTTCATGCTGGTGCTAAGTTAACTGAACTGAAACAACAAACATTATGCAAATGAAGACACTGAATGGAACAAATGTAGAACAATTCTCAGCAAATATAGAGATTGGACTTTGCTGAATGGAGTAGATTTAGAATATCTCTTTTTCTTTGTCTGTGAGTACAGGAAGAGTGGTGATCTTTAAATTTAAAATCAAGTTTAATCCATAACTACTGAATCGATGCAGGAAGAAAAAGATTCTTTCAAATGGAGAGGTTGTTATCTGCTACCTTTGCTGGAAGGATTGATTTACAGAGGCCCTTTGTTGGATGTGACAATATATCAATAGTGAAAGATCTTATTGTGCTTCTAGTGAAGCAAAGATGGCGGTGCCAGATCAGAACTCCGGTTTGTTGCTGAAGAAAAGAATAACTGTGTCCCTTGCTGGATGCTTCTTCTTGCAGTCGCTAGATGTGTAGCTTGGGCAAATGTGAGAGAACAGACTTAGAGAAATCTAGTTGCATGGCCAACATTTACAAGTTCTACTAACACTTAGTGATAGCAAAAGAAGCAAGGGGTATTCCTGAAAGAATAAGCCCAAACTTGTCAATTGTGCTAAAAAAACAAGATGGAGGCTAAGAATGACTTCGCATGATGAAGGGAGCTCATCAATGTCTGCTACAGAAATAGAAACAACATGAGCACAATGGAAAATGAATGCCGAAATTAGGAGTGCAGATGGATTTGCAGATGCATGGGAAATTGCCAGATGAAATTTGTAAATTAAGGCTACTCTTAACTGGCCTATAAGTATCCATCTCTGGTGTGGATTGAGTGATCAGCATGGCTATTCTTGTACAATTTTACATCTGATCAATGTGAATCTTGAGGTGCTCACTGTAGTGCTTGCGTCTGAGTGTCAGTGTTGGGCATGGATATTAAAGGGCTAAATGAGGAGTCCAAGTATTAAAGGGTCGAGGATAAGATGCATTGACGAACAACTATGTCTCCAATCCATGTTTGGAGGCAGTACGAGTAAAGTGATTGATGATGTCATAGGTTGGCTTTGCAAATACAATGGTGAGGAGTATGAGAGGCAGGCTACATGCCTATATCTGAATGCCATGTTTGGGGAAAACACATTAGGGGTTTACTTCCTCCTCAATAGTCCCTTCTACTTCTATGTATATTACCTTATTATCATCTTCTCTCTTTGTGTACTTTCTTCCTTTACCACTATGTTTCCGTAGTTTTCTTTATGGCAGAGCTAGTTTCCTTAAATATATTGCTATAAAATGGGAAATATTTAGTCTACTTTTTGATAACTTGGATAAGCATTACTGATCCACCTAGAGCTGTGGAACTGCTGTACACTGAAATGATGCTAGATTGATCTATCATTGGCAACCTAAAACTTCCTATATTCAGGGTTTTTTTTTTCAATTTTTTTTGTATAATATTGTGATAATAGGATCCTGATGATTGCAAATCTTTTACATGGATTTGAGGTTGATCACTGTGTTTCCTTAAGGATCATTGTAGAAGTGGTTTTCCAATTCGGATGTTGTCATTAACTTGTTTATCGTAACAGGCCAATTTGTATGCGGTAACAAGAACTGCAGTGAGAAAGAGAATCTAGGAAGTTATGAGGTATGAGTTTTCCTACTTTTATTGCTTCAAAAGTGAATACTTCTTCATGTGTGACAAGATTTGTTATTTAATTAATTTTAAGAAGGATATTCAACATTTGGGTATTTGGAGCAAAGAGCTTGTTTTCTATTATAACTTCGCTGGAGCATATCCATGGCACTCTGCTAACTTGGAAGAACTTTTCCATTGCACAAATGTTACCAGGAATTAACAATGCTGATGTTCTCCTAGGAGTTGAGTAACTATGGATTTGTCTCGATTGCATCTTTTTGATTTAAAACCACCCAAGATATCCTTCTGCATCACGACTATTTCTGAGTACCTGAAAATTAAGCCTTGAATACCAAACAAGATATTCTAGCGGCTAATAAAAACGCTATAATTAGGTATCAGATATTCTTCCTGCTTGAATCTGTGAAATGAGAAAAATGTTAAGCAACAATATAAAAAACAAACCTATTGAGGACTGAGAAGAAGAGATTATCCTTCTCAAACATAAAAAATAGTTCATTCTCAGGCTCTAATCATAAAGAGCCTACCAATTAAAATGTAAAGTTTAGCAGCAGCCAATAAGATCTCTGAGAATTGAATATATCATGGATGCATCTGATGTAACCTGCACATGGATACCATGGTGGGATTCATGAAATTTATTTCCTGAAATATAGTGCTGTAGAAACAATATGTAAGGAATCTATATTTGATTATCATACTGGGACTTTTTGAAGTTGTCCTGTATATTTCAGTTCAGATATGTTATTGTTGCATACAAGGTTCAGAGTGTTGTTACTTGTGGCAATTTTGGTTTCCTGCTGGAATGTTACGGTTTCAATACCATATTGTGTTAACAAGTGACATGCTTTGACATGTTCTGAGATCAACTAAAATGAGTCTTAAACCTATGATTGCTTTCACCTAGCTTCTTTATCACCTAATTAAAGTCTATGGCAATTATAAAATCAATTGAATCATAACTTTTGGACAAAGTGGATGGGAGCTTTGGTTCATGTAACATTAGATGCATCAAATTAGACATCAAGACATTTGGTTTTGAATTTAATTTTTCCACGAATTCCCATAAATATATATCAGATAATTGCTTGGAGTTAGACTTAACTGACATAACTAAAACAGGTATATAATATGGATACACTTTGATTTCTCTGACTTTGGCATCACTTCTAGTTCTTCAATTAGTGCATCTCCTCTCTCTTCCCATACTTTTAGTCAAGTGATGCCAAAGTTTGACAAGAATATTTCTCCTCATTGGGAGATGCTATCATATTCATAGTATATGGCATAAACATGGATTGTTTTATAAAGGTTTTGTTAATGTTAGTCTGCGGCATCATATTAGTCTAAATATTGATATCTTTAGCAATATTTTTCACCTTCATTGCGTATTTGAAATTTTTAAGTTTGCCTAACAACTTGAGTGTATAGGAACAATTGCCAACTTCTGATGGTGTTTACATCATCTCAGATGTGAAGATAGAAATATTTCTTGTTTTTTAGATTGTTGGCAATACTTTAATGGAAATGATCTACTGGGACTCACTCTAATATGTTTTGTCTTCGAATAATGATGTAGCTTCAATTCATTGCCTAATGGGTCTCTATTTAAATTGTTTAGGTTTTATAGCTACATTAAGTTCATCCACATTTTTTTTCCTTTCCTTTTCTGCTCATAGAACCTTAGAGGATTTTTTTTTTTAAATCTCATTTGCACTATTTTCAGCTGAAATTGGGTGATAGAAGCTGAAATTAAGTTGAGGAACTTCCATAATATTGGCTATATCTGTTAAGGGAAAAATACAAAAAAAAAAATAATCCAAGATGTCTCGGCAAATCTTTATTAGTGAGACACCATGGTTTGTTGATCTAAAGTCTATGAGTAGACATGGGCAAAATTTATGATTTTACTCACCGACCGACACTTGACATCTCCAGCATCGACAAGGTGTAATGGAAAGGTGAAACAGAGAGGGAGAGAAGAGAGACCAAGGGAGAGAAAGGAGGAGTGGGAAGAGAGACCAAGGAGAGGAATAATAAAGGGTGGGCGGCGAGTTAGCTAGCGATAATGGTTTAGCCATGCAACACGAGTGGCATGGGCAAGCAATTCTTGTTGCAGGAGGAATCTAGGAAGGAGAGAAGCATGAAAAAGAAGGAAAAATAATTCACAACTTTTTAATAATACATTAACCTAATTAAAACAACTGAACTGGATTATCCAATATATATAAATTTGGTTCTAGTTTAAACTAGTTAAAATAAATCCAATCAAGCTTAATTTCAACCCACTTAATCTTAATTATCATGTCTACTTGTTGGGCTCCATCTAACATTAAATCAACTTTCACTCTATCCTAAAACACAAAATAATAGTTCAATTTATTTTAATTAGCCATCTATTTTTTAATAATTTAAAAATACAAAAAATTTAAATAGGATAAGCTTTAGTATTTAACATCAAAAAAGTTTTTTTTTTCGTGTTTTAACTTTTATGATGTTCAAAGATTGTACAAGCAATGAGAAAACTAGGGTTCATTGAGATCGTGTTGAGCTTCTTTCTCTTCATTTGTGTCTTTCTCACCTTTAGTTGGAGTGTCAAGAGGCAACAAGAGTTTGACTTGATGCTTTGGTTAAATTCAAATTTGTTCAATTAAGTTATTTTTTAAATTTTTTTACATTATTTGTAATTTATTACATTAGAATATGATTGAAGATGCATGTTGATTATAATATGTATTCACTAAATGAATTGTATTAATTTAAAAAAAACTCTATTTAGTTGAGAATTCAATTTCATGGTATAAAAAAATTTAAATTTGAATTTAATTTATTGAAAAAATGTTTGAATCTAAAATTTTCAAACAAAGTTTAAAATCTTGAACCGTGTTAATCTTTAATTAGAATAATATTGTTTCGATATTGTGCCGATGTTTCAATACACAATGCTTGTAATGGATTGAAGTTGAAGAAGGAGATAAAGAATAGAAAGAGATATTGTATATGCGGAGCATTGTTTTAAATCTTGTACCATGCTAGGTGCAATGGTTGAAAATATATCATTTCAATAAATTATTTAACCTCGATACCACATAACACAGATAACGTCTCCTTCCTTTGCTTCGTCTCCTTCAACCTCCAATCTGTTACTGATACCATACATTGGCGCATTGGTATAATATTGGAACAATATCTTTCTAATCAAAGTCCTAAACTATGATACGATTAGAGATTTTTAACCTTGCAGCCGAGTGATTTCGAGTTTTAGTGATTTATCGGAATGATATGCTTCAAGCCATGTTTTCAAACTTGATTGAATCTAATATCATATTTTTTATTTAAATTTTATGATAAAGTTAAGTAAATTTAAAATCTAAGTCTAAAATATAATATTTTACATTTTAAAATTTTGTTTATCTCTATTTTTCAACTCCGTCCATGACGAATTAACCCCGTTATGGCCGATCCCAAGCTTGAATAAAGGAGGGTTATGTTAAGTTGTCAGCCAGCGTTAAACTAAGATAAATATTTACTGAATGAATCCATTATACTATTGTGCTAATACTAGGTTTTTCCTTGAAAGCAATGCATTATAGGATCAATTGTAACGTCTCGGCAAAGAACCGCTAAATCTCTAGAATTCGGGTATAGTGTTAAATATGTAAGAGTTCGCGTTGCGGGTTCGACTATAATGTATTAGCAAGGACCGCTACATCTCTATAAGAACTTGGGTGTAGTGTTAAATGTGCAAGAGTTCTCACACTATAGGTTGATAAGAACACATTATAGAAAAATTAATAGTCTAAGATTTGGAACATGGGAACCCTTATTGGTAAAACAATAAAGATAGTAGATATGATTATTAGGAAAATAATTAATATTTTATGTGTTTAAGAGAAAAAATGGGTAGGCGAGAAGACAAAGATGATAGAGAACATGAGTTTTAAATTAGTATATCGGAAAGAGTAAAATAAGAAATGGAGTGAATATTGTTGTAAATAGTTTGTTAAAGGATAAAATTGTAGTAGTTAGAAAGATGATAGAAATATAGCACTCAAAATAGTAGTGGCGAAAGAAACTATGAACATAATTAGTATATATGCAACTCAAGTAGGATTAAATAAAAGTACTAAACCAAGATTTTGGGATGACCTAGATGAAGTATTATAAAACATTCTGCTAAATGAAATGATTTTAACAGGAGATGATCTAAATAGGTATATTGGAGTAAAAATGAGGAATATGAGAGGATGCATGACGGAACAATAAATGAAGAAGAGAAAACTATATTAGATTTTGCGATGGTATATGACTTTATATTAGCTAATGTGTTTTTTTTTTTAAAAAAAGAACACTTGGTCATGTATAAAAGTGGAGATAATAAATTGTAAATTGATTTTCTTATTGTTAGGAAGAGTGATATAAAAATTTGTAAAGATTCCAAGGTTATTCCTAGAGAAAGTTTAACTATCCAATATAGGTTAGTAGTGTTGGATATACACATCAACCATAGTATCAATAGGAGTAAAATATACATAACTCATAGAATTAAGTGGTGGAAGTTAAATGATGGAAGCAAAACATATTTAAGGAAAATTTAGGAGTACAAGTATTAGGTGAAATATATGACGACTCTAATACGATATGAGATAAGTTGTTTCAATTTTGAAAACAGTAGCCAAGAGTGTACTTGGTGAGTCAAAGGTGCATGAACCAAAGTAAGGAATCTTTATGGTGGAGTGAGAAAGTAAAGGAGAAAGGGAAGGAACAACTAATACCTTATAAGGAATTATATATTTATAAGAATGAGAAAAACTTTAAAAAATATACTATAACCAAGAAAGAAGCTAAGAAAGCAGTGAATGAAGCTAAGAATGAAACTTTTGAACGGTTATATCGAAAATTAGACACAAAACAAGGGGAAAAACATTTATAGAATAGCTAAAGTGAGAGAAAGGAAAACAAGAGATTCTATTCAAATAATATATATTAAAGATGAATGCAATAGGGTACTAGTAAATGATGGAGATAAAAGAGCGGTGGACCAGATATTTCTATCAACTTTTTAATGAAAGTTTAAGTGACCAACTTAACTTAGTTAATTTAAATAAGTCAAATGAGTATAGAAATTTAAATTTTTATCATATAATTTAAATTTTAGAAGTAGAACAAGCTTCAAATGGGATGCAAAATGGAAAAGTTGTTGGACCAGATGATATTCCAATAGAGGTATGCAAAGTGCCTAGGAAAATAAGGTATTGAATGATTTACAAAATTATTTAATATGATATTGAAAATGAAAAAAATATCTAATCAAATACTCTAGTTCTCTTATTTAAGAATAAAGGAGACATAAAATTGTGCAAACTATAGGGGTATTAAACTAATGAATTATACAATGAAACTTTAGGAAAGAGTAATAGAAAGAAGATTAAGGAAGGAGACCATGGTGACCGAAAATCAATTTTGGTTCATGCTAAGAAGGTCGACAATAAGAGTTATACACCTTCTAAGACAACTAATTGAAAAGTATCGAGAGCAAAAGCAAGATCTATAAATGATATTCATTGACTTTGAAAAAGCTTATGATAGAATCTCAAAAGAAATTATATAGAGAATTATAGAAAAGAGAGATATTAACGTAACATATATTAAACTAATTAAGGATATGTATGAGGATGTAACGACCAGCGTGAAGACTTTAGGTGGATTAACTGAAGCATTTCCAATAAAGATAGTGTTATATTAAAGATCAGCTCCAAGTCCTTATCTTTTTATATTAATCATGAACGATCTCATTATTGGATGCATTCAAGTTACAGTATCGTGGTGCATGTTATTTGCAGATGATATTATTTTGATAGATGAGACACATGGAGTAAATGTTAAACTGGAATCTTGGCGGAGAAGTGAAAGGTTTTAGGCTTAGTAGAGTAATGACAGAATATACAGAAATTAAGTTTAGTAATATTAGACGTAATGATACAATTATTAAGATAGGAGATGATGAGTCGTCTAGAAGTGAGAGCTTTAAGTATTTATGATCATTTTTGCAAAATAATGGAGGGATTGAGAGAGGTCTTACATAAAATACAAAGTTGAAATGAAGGAGAGTATTGAGTGTTTTATGTGATCGTAAAATACCTCTAAAATTTAAAAGGAGGTTCTATAAAATGATGGTTAAACTTGCTATGTTATATGACGCTAAATATTGGACTATAACTTAAGTACATGAGTAAAAGATGAGAGTTGCAGATATGAGGATATTAAGGTGGATGTGTAAACATATGAGGATGCACAAAATATGAAATGAGTGCATTAGAGAGAGAGTCGTAGTTGCATCTATTTGGGAAAACGCCAAGAGATACATTTAAGATGATACGAATATGTATTTAGACGACCAATAAATACTTCAGTTAGGCAACGTGAAACTATGATAAATACACACATTTAAATGAGGAAGAGGAAGACAAAAAAAAGACTTAGTTAATAACAATAAAACAAGATAAAATTTATTTCAGTATAGATGAAGATATAGTAAAGGATATAACCCAATAACATAGAAGGATCCATATAACCAACCTCATCTAGTTTGATAAGACTTGGTTGTTGTTATATATCTCTATTTTTCGTTTATTCTAATAATTCTAATTATGTGAAATAAACAAAACCAAATTAAAATTAAATGTTAGTATTTTGAATTATTTTATTTTATCTCAGAGTTTTATTTAGGATTTATCAAATAAAAAAATTTATAATTAGTCATAAAAAAGACGAAATATATAATTTACAAATGAGTGAAGCTAAAAATTAAAACCAAGGTGATTATATTAATTATTCACAAAACCTAAGTATGTATTAACAACTTAATTAATCATTACATAATATAATAAAAAGTTGATTGATATTATTATTAATTTAATTAAATAAGTATCAAAATAGTATCAACATGATATAATACAATACAAATTTTTTTATTATTCCAATCGCAGAAATTTGGTATGATTTGAAATTTTAAACCTTAATCAAATTTAATCAACATTAGCAGTCTTTTGTTGATTGGGAAACTTCTTTTCTTCAAAATAAAAATAGCACAAAATTCTTGAATTTTTTAATTTGATTTATTAGTCTATGCTACTTTTGGAACTATAGCATCTACTTCCTATTGCAAGTCAAAGTTTTTTAGATATAAAATCTTGAAAAAGAACTTTTCTCTCGATATCTATCTTTAGTTTTTTTTGCTATTTTCAAATGCTCAATCTTTTCAATTGTTGTATAGCATTGTTGTCCGATGTTACGTCATCACTTAACCCTGCTCTTGCTTTGTTTACTTGGTTTACTGCATGAGAATTGTGGATTTACTGATTTATAAGATTATTCTTTTTTAATTTATATTGTTGAAATCAGGACTGACAAATTATTTCTTTAATTTCAAATTTTACTTTAATGATAGGAACAATTGCTCGGTCTAGTAGTGAGCTAGATCTAGAGGGTAGCAAGTTAGATCCAAAGGGCTACTGTCCAAAGTTTGGGTTCAAATCTGGATAACGACATTCTTATGAGATGGTTAACCTTGTTGCTCCTATGATCCTTTGTAACGTCCCTAGTTTTTCCTTTTTTTTTTTCAATTTATAAATGTAACTGCGGACGCCACTTGCTTATACTTCCATAGCAGTTTTTTAGTTCAAATAAAATTATATAAACGGTTCGAAAAATAACATAACTAAATGTGGAAATTAAATTGGAAGGTTTTTAGGTTGTGCTGTCATTGACCGAGTTGGCTCATTGGTCAACGTCTCCTGTCTCATTTGTTCCATTGTCTGAAAAAGAATGGTTAAAGTCTATGAGTCGAGAGACTCAGCATATTCAAAACTATATCATGTAACAGTTAGCGCCTATAATCTAGTGTACTAAGGGAAACCACGTTCTAGGTAATTAGGAACCTTCCTACTAACATACCACGAACGTATGCATAGGCATTAACATAAGCATGAGGACATAAATATAAGCATACGAATAGACATAATCATGAGCATGTACATCAGCATAACGTAAGCATAAACATGAGTATACGTATAGACATAATCATGAGCATATATATAAGCATAACATAAGCATAAACTTAATCATACGAACAAACATAATCATGAACATGTACATAGGCATAACACAAGCATAAACATAAGCATACGAACATACATAATCATAAGCATATATATAAGCATAACATAAGCATAAACATAAGCATAATTTATCATAAAATCTTTTTAAGGTAAGATCGTTGAAAGTGACTAGCTATCATTATATGGTCGATTGATCAATTTCAGCTATGAAACCATAGTACCAGGCAGCGGGACATCAGCAACCACTTTTCTATTACTATGTCTTGACCTATAGTTGGCGGGTCTTCAGCAACCCTTTTGTCACTGGTCGTGGCCTATGGAAATCTGGTGTTGGGCTCCCTCTGGGGGCTTGGCCCATAAACGGGGTCTCTCTGGGACCTTCTGCCTATTCCCATAAATCATTATCATAATCGTTTCATCACAGTCAACTTACCTGATATTGGGCCCCCTCTGGGGCCTTGTCCCGTAAATAGGATCGCTCTGGGCCTTTTTCCTCACGGTATCCTTATTTAATCTTTATCCTTATCATTATCACTTTGTTAC
>JBBMJZ010000002.1:3796089-3806971 GCA_037833815.1 Zingiber zerumbet
ATATATAATTTATAATACTATAGTTTCTTAATTAGTTATTATGTGCACGTTCTATATATATTAATCTTATATTTTCCATATTTAATTCTATTTATGCTTTGAAATTTATATTATACATTTTATATTACGTAATATATTATCTATATTTTATTTCTATATTAATTAGATGAATAATATCTAAAAATTTATACATACTAAGTTTTATCCCTAAATGCGAAGTCTTTTAATTCCTATATGCTAAGTTTTATCCATTTATAATTCACATATTATAGTTTCTTAATTATCATACACACGTTACATTAAATTTATACTCTATAAGTTATATTATATATATATATATATAATATTATTTATATTTCATTTCCATTATGATTAGATGGATAATTTTGTGTATAAATGCTAAGTCTTTATATATTTGTATCTTACTACTTTCGTAATATAATTCACAAATCCAAATTTCCTACTTGTAGGCTAACTTAATTAATTAAATCTATTTATGTAAGTAAATTCTTAATTAAATCAAATGAACGATTACAATAAACTCAATAAATATCCTTAATTAAATAAATTTGAAATTTAATTAAATTCTAATTTAATCCAATAAATACCTTTAATTAAATAAATTTAAAATCTAATTAAATTGTAATTAATCAAATAAATCCCTTTAATTAAATATATTTGAATTCTAATTAAATTGTAATTTAATCCAATAAATATCCTTAATTAAATAAGCGGTTTCAGACACTGCATCCTTCCTTAAACAAGGAGTTGTCTCATATGCAATGCAGCATAAGGGCATTTCATGTTCACGACCAAATGAAGTTTTTTTTTCTATAAATTTTCTTCTTTTATCATCTACTAGATTAGATTCATTTGATTTTTGTCTTCTTGTTTCTACATAAATTAATCCTTTTGAGAGGATAGATGTTATCCTCATGATGTATGCAAACACAAGAGAAACAAACTTCTGTATACTGAGTTTATTGGTTGACATGGAAGTTTCAGTAAACTTGTTGGTTGGCCATTATTCTCTAGAAAATATTACTTTTTGGTTGAAATCAACGATTTTAATTTTGTGTTGTGGCGGTTAGGATAGTGGTACTGTTCCGCTTGTCGACCAACATTGGCACCATACCAACACTATGAGATGGCTATGAGGTTGCAGATGGTGTCGTGACCTCTATGGGGCTGCAATAGCACTCGTGATTTTTTTTTTAATTTTTAATTTTAGAGGTTGAAATTTTTATTTTTAAAACAAATTTTTCTTTTTCCTATTAACTTTTCCCTTCTTAATTTTTTCTCTCGTATTCATGAATTTTTTTTCTTGCTGTTTATTTTCTATTTTATTCATTAATTTTTTTCCTCCATCAAGATAAACACGAAAAAAAAATACCTCTTAAGGTAAATAGATGAAAAACAAAACCTCTTAACTTCTTTAAAGATGATTTTTTTTCTTTTCTTTATCTATCCATGAGATAAACATAGAGAGAAAAATCTTTTTGAGGAAACAAATTATTAAGATAAAAAAATTAAATATAATATAATTTCTAACTTTATAAAATATATTACTACTAATGAAGTTAATTATTTTATATATAAATTGGATTTAATTGTAAACTGATTAAAATAAATCTAAATTAAATATTACTTAAACCTACTTGATGGATTTCAATTAAACCTAAATTGACTCAATAAACATCAAATATTTGATGAGATGATACTAAAACTTTAACTTGGATCTCAAATATGACTCAATAATAAATATCTATAGCAATCAAATATTAATAAATTTTTTTAATTAATATATTTTATATTTTAAAAAGTATCAAAACCGTATTGGCATGGTATGTTACGGTACCGAAATCATAAGATTATAAGTCGAAACTCAGGCATGGTTTGAAATTTTAAACCTTGGTTGAAATTAAGATTTGATATTTTTTAAACTCTTTCTCTCTGTTTCTTTAAATAATATCTATTATATTGATTTTTTGTTTTATATTTACTTAATGAGCTAGTCTCAAAAATGAATAACATGGTAGGATTCATATATAACACTTTAGAGTTCAATCCTTCAGCTCCTTGTTTTCTGGCACTTTTGGCATTGCTGCATTGTAATCGAGATGTTTTGACATCTCAATTTGTCATCTTTGATATGTTAAGTAAGTGGTTGCCAATTCCTTGCTTTGAATGTTTAATATGATGCCAAATTCTGCTACCACCAAGTCACTAACCTATTAATATATATGGTGTCAAGTCTTCTAACTTTCTCCAAACGGCTAATTAATGAATTGTCATTGAAAGATCTGCAACAGATCATGAAAAACACATTCTATAATTTTCCTACCCCTGGATTAGGGTTACAAAATTCTACATCTTTCCTTTTTGCATCTCTTAGTTTGTAGCAGAGATCCTTTCAGGCAACTTATGTTGCTGTATTTATTAAAAATTAACAAACAATGTCTCTAAGGATCTATTCTTGGGTGATTTAAGCATTCTCTTGTTATTGGGAGTATAGGTAGTTTGTCTCCTTATTGTATCATTCTAAATGGAAAGCAAACATTGAACTTAATTTGTATATATAAGAACATCATCACGATATCCAAATAGTATTAACGGTATAGTTCCAATTAAAGATCAAAACAATACACAACTCAAGATTTGAACCTTTGTTAATTGTGGTTCATAATGCTTTCCAGAATGAAGTTAAATCATCTTTTGTTTTCAGTCATTTTTGTTCATTGTAAATGTATTTGGTTATGTACTTTGTCATTTGATCTTGTACAGGTAAATTTTTCCTATTTTGAAGCTGGAGAAAATAAGCAAGCTCTAGTGAAATTGGTGGCATGTAAAAGGTTATTTGCACTTTGTACTCTTTTTTTTCCATATAATCTTGTTTTAGAGGTTTTACTTCCTTTTATGGTATAGTTTTCTAATCTTGTTATGCAATTTATTTCTTGTTGGTCTTATTGTGTGTAGTGTAGCTTTTATAGAGACGATTTCTTGTGAGTTTAAATTTTTCAGCAATTGCTGAATTAGTGCATATTGATTACGTGGAAAGGTGAGAAGCACGAATATCTAAGATTTAAGCACTCTTTTATTTCAGTGTCTTCGGATGAAAGTTCATACTTGTCCATATTGCATTTAGACCCTTTGAACTACTCAATTCTTAAAAGATGAATTGTTTAAGGTATGGATTTTACCTGATATGCCACCTTCACTAAAGCATACAATTGGCAAGAGTGAAAAACTATGTTACTACAAGTCATGCGCTAATATGCTATGAGCGTCTGGATCCAAGTGACAGTCTTAGCTATCATCACCCCACCCTTTTCAGTTTCTTTGATTATATTAACAAATTAATAATTGGCAGTCAAAATAATTCATCTTATTTCTTTATAATTTGAAAATATTAATACTGAGTTTCTTATCTACTATGTATTTCTTTGTTTGTGATAGTAAGTATGCATATATTTATAGTTCTATCCTACTAATTCTACCAATTTGGTATGGTATAAATAATATACACCCTTTCAGTTTATCTGTTTACAAATTGGTCCATACCCATAATGATAGCATTGTGGATCTAGTAGATTTAGTCCCAGTAACATATTTACGTTCTTTTCATGAGTCTATTTATACTCATGCAATATCCATGTATGGATTATCTGAATACTGATGTAATACATTGCCCCCCTAAATTCTACTGCAGTCAATCAGGACCTCAGGTCAACACTCCGTGTTCACTTGTGAGATATTATGAGAGAAGGCTTCCCTAGGTGAAACTATTATTACATATTGTTGGTAGTTCGACATTGACATCAAGTACTTTGTATGACATCATAATGATTCTAAAGCTACAATCAACATCACATTTGTTGTCCTTGAAGTTGATATGAGATTGGAAAATATTGCCCAATCTCCACAAGCTATCCAACTCATTCATGTCTTGAGCTATCCCATAATATTCTGACTTTGATGATTTGTGTTCTATACTTAGATGAAGTGCCTTTAGGAGGAATGACAATCCTTTTTGAGTAAATTATTCTTTTTACTTGTTCTTTTCCTGGATTAACATATTTCCCAAATGTTGTCAATGTTCATTTTCATTTTTCAACTTACCATGTATTCTATATCTTTTCCTTTTTTTATTTCATTAAATCAAATTCACAAGAACTTCAAAGTTAATTCGTTCTTCATTTGGAAAGATGTGCAGAGAAACTTGTCTATAGAAGGCAGAAAGAGAGGGAGCACAAGAAGAGCAGTGACGTAGGCGCAAGCAATAGGAAGAGGTATAAATTGAACTTATACTTAAGGACATGGATATTTTGGATAGTTGGCCTTTTGCAAGGACGTGACATTCATTTTACAGGGGAAAAGACAAAAATATCGATGACAATGATATTGATGATGAATACGAGGATTCAAATTTAAGGAAAAAAGGTATAGTGTACCGTGCATTTTCATCTATCTTATAACTTAGCTTTACTTAACCATCTTTCTTATTCTTTCTATCATTTCATTATCTTGCTTAGGTGTGTGATAAGATACTATTATGTTGCAAGGCCAAAATTTATCTAATTTATTTCTTGTTTTGGCCATGTACAAGAAACTATGATATTGTGTGCTGTTTTTGAGGACTAATTATGTTATTTTTTGGAACTAAAACTATTGTTGAAGAAAAGTAATTTCAATGTTGTTGAGGATTTGGTTGAAATACTGACAATGTATAAGAGTTTATTTTTGAAGCCCTATATAATTTGTAGTTAGAGAGGACTATCTAGGTTCATGAATTTTAAAATTCCCTGTTATATGGTGGTAGGGGTCCAGGTATTCATTCATCAACTTCTCTATTTAATTGTATCGCATAGACTTTGATGTTTGTGGTTTGAAAGCTTGTGGGTGAAAAATTTTCCTTGGCTACTAGTGAGGAATCTTCATTCACCCAAGGTTCAAAATCTCGAGTCTTGCCAAAGTTTTAGTTTTTTTGATTGGAACAATATTGTTTCGGTATTGTGCCAATATTTCAATACATGATACTGATAATGAATTGGAGTTGAAGAAGGAAGGAGATGAAGCACAAAAAGGAGGCATTGTCTATGCCAAGCATAATTTTATTCTTGTACCATGTTGGGCAAAATAGTCGAAACATATTATTCCAATAAATTATTAAAACTCGATACTAAGCACGGACAATGTCTCTTTCTTTTATTTCACCTTCTTCCTCCTTCAACCTCTAAGCTGTCACCGACACCATGTATTGGTGTGTCAACACTATACTAGAACATCTTTCCGGTCAAAGATTGAAACTATGAAACTGCTCGAGATTTCAAACCTCATGCTGAGTGGTATCGATTTTTGGGATTTACTAGGATAATACGTTTCGATCGTTTAGCCTAGCATGGAATGAGATTTTAAGCATGCCTTCACCAAACTTGACAAATTCTTTGTTCTCCTCAACCAATGTGACTTTCATCTTCTTGATTTGTTTAGCTTGAATTTCCTTTGTACATTAACTTATTCCACTTGTAAGCTCCTCTTTATTTCTTGCTCCGACTCTTGTTATTCCCTTTTCTTCTTATATAGGCATATAGAAGTTGTTGATCTTTCCTTTGTCAAAGCAACAACCTGATTCCTGCAAGTAATGTCTCTATAAGGTTTCTTCCTCTAGTGACACTCTTCTTTGATGCTAGGTGCTCGTGTTTGTGTAAACATAGAACTTGAGTCAGGTTCAACCATGTTTTAGCAATAAGGCCTATATTAGATTTTGTTTATGTTTTTAATACATACATCAAATGTGTAAAAACTTGGAATAGTGCACATGAAGCTTGTGGATCTACTTGATTTAACAGGTTCAATCTAGGTTTTGCTTAATGACTTGGTTATTCTAATGATGAGTATGGAGGATTGAATGGCTCGGGGAGCTTAGTTCCTTTGATGATTCAACATTCTAGAATGAGGGACTCTAGGGTACAAAGCATTGAATGTTTATGGTTGCTATCATGGGTATTGTTTGCTTAATGACTTAGTGGTATACAACCAGATAGTCTTGCATACATATTTTATCAGATGAGATGAAGTGAGCTAGGGGATCTTAGTGCATTCTATAGCTTGGTGAATTGGCAAGGTGGAACTTAGGGCATGGAACATTAACTGGCGGCTCGATGATATGGAGCATTGGTTATGGAGTGAACTTGGGGAGTTTAGAGCATTTGATAGCCTAGCAACTTGGAATAAAGAGGTTGAAAATCTTGAAGAATAAGAGATATAAGAGATTATGAGAGTGAATATAATCTTTAAACTTTTTGTCTTTAGGTAACATCATTGTAAATGATGTGTGATAGCAAGCTAAAGGTAGGCTACCAAGTGACTTGGCTGTGAAGCCTTCATCCTAGGATAACATGTTCTAAGTCGTGGCTTGTTGACTTAGCTTGGTCCTAGGACTTTGTGTAGGCTCATGAATATTAGGCATGAAGGATGAAATGGTTCGAGGAGTTTGGTTCACTTGATGGCTTGATATTTTAGAACGAGGTGGACTCTAGGGCATACAACATCGACCGATTGCGGTTACAATTGTGGATATTGTGTGCTCAATGGCTCAATGGAATAAAATGAGGTGGTCTCACATATGTCTTGGATCAAATGACATGTAGTGAACTAAGGAAGTTTGGCACATTCTATGGCTTGACAATTAGGGATGAGGTGCAATTTAGGCCATGAATTGGTGGCTTGATGCATGGAGTATTTGTTATGGAGGAACTTAGGGAGTTTAGAGCATTTGATAGCTCAACAACTTGGATTAAAGAGATTGAAAATATTTAAGAATGAGAGCTACAAGAGATTATGACCGTGAATGTAACCTTTAAGCTTTTGTACTTGGCCAACATCACTATTAATGATGTGTGATAACTAGCTAAGGTTAGGCTCACGGTTTAATCTCAATTAAATAGCTAGGATTTGATTAACATTATTAACTCAAATTATTAAGTTTGTGACTTAATTTAATAAAATAATTATAATAAAATAAGATTTTAATTATTTTAATGGGATAATCCGGTTAGGGTTTTAGAAAGCCTGTTAGGTTATGCTATTTAAGAGCGTTGATTAGAAACATTAACCTTAGTTTTGATTAAAACCCCTAAGCTCATTTTCCCCTTACCGTCGTGTCTTCTCTCGTTGCCCACGCTCGTGCGTCACTATTCTGGACGCTCACTTCTCGGTATTTATTAAAGCCTAAGAAATCACTTGTTCCGTTATCCCACGACAATCACATGACTTGCATGACGTGTGGAGGTGACATCAGGTTCACGTGATGCGGTCGACATGTCACTGGGCTCGGCGATGCTTCCGGACGCGTCACAGGGTTCGCGCGATGTGTTCGGACGCTTTTCCTGACGCATTTATACGCTTCGCCGAGCTCGGATGACGCGTTCGGATCCATCGTCAAGCTTGCGCGATGCATGCAGACGTGTCGTGGCGTGCCAGCATTGTGCTGGTGCTAGTCCATGGGCGGAATGAGATGTTTGTATAGGGCGAAACGACTCGAGATTTTAATCCATGGACTTGGGCTACCTAGTGGCTTGATTGTGAAGCCTTCAACCTAGAACACAGCATATCCTAAGTCATGGTTTGCTGATTTGTCATGGTCCTAGGACATTGTGTAGGCTTATGGAGGGTGTAAGCTAAGTGAAGCAGAGACCAGTTGAGGTCCAACTAACTAGATGTGGTTTCAGTTGACTACAGCATGTTATTTAACAAGGGTCAACTAAATATGAGAGTTGGACGAACAAAATGGTTATGTTCAAGCAACTGACAACTAGATATGATTCTAGCATGACGATATAACCATCAGCTTCTATCAGGAATATTTAATTGTTTAGTTAACTTGAAGCCTTTGCTTTTGACTAAAGTTGGATAGTACTAATGCCATTGGATGGTACATTATTTAAGATTTTGGGAAGATATGAGCTTGATAGATTGCACAAAAATTCTCTCAGAAGTTATTTGATCAAGTTCTTAGAGGTTTTTAAGGGGTTGAATTTTGAAAGCTTCAACTCAAGATTTTGGTAATCCTCTCATAATTTAACATTACATTTCATTCTATTTAAGAGAGGAGTGCTCATTGCAAACAATATAAGGTTGACATTATAAGAGGCTCGCTTCATTGCTACTTAAAAGTGGCAATTTATAATGGATTTTAGCGCTCGCGCGCGCACACACAATCTGATTAATCTTAGGATAGACGGTCCAACCTCATATTCTGCACACTAAATCTAGGAAGTGCGGTGGTTCTTGACGTGGCACCTTAGCTGCACCAGTAATTCAATCGTCTTAGGCATGTCGTTAGAATTTAACCCTGGTTGCTTTGAATATGCACCTGCTTCTTACCACCACCCAAGCCTTGGAGGCAGGAGCATGGTCTTTAAAGCACATTATATAGATGTGTTAACATGTCTTGTTTTCATATCCATTACTTTCATTGCGATATACTTGACATGATCAATCACAAGACCATTTCTTCATCAATCCACTTAGTGCTTAGGTTACTATCCATTTTTCAATGGAGAGACATCTACGGATATAAACTGTAGAATTTTTAGTGTACCATATCTATCTGTGATATCCTTCATTAATGAAAGTAATCTTATTGCTTGTACGATGTGTCTCAATGTCAAATACATTAATTCTAGTTTCAAATTCTTCAACATATATATGGTAATATGTAATTCTCTCTAACGTTATATCAACATCTCATTTTACCAATGTCACCCTAGTCGGTAGATCTCTATCATTAGCAATGCACATGTCATGTTAGTCGCGTTCCATCTTGACTACATTTTTCTATCAAATCTACTTAATTTTCTTGTTATAATATACTACCCTTCAACAAACTTAATAAGTTGTTAAGTTGTTCCATAATTTTTATGGTTGACTCTTCTCAACATTTGTTGATTCAATTAGTAATTGGTGCCAACATAAGTAATTGGTCCCCATGGGGTCCCCGTTAGAAGATGACAGATTTGCTATAATGGGACAAAGATCAATTCCCGATGGATAGTCGGCTATAAGCTGACCTCGTGATTTACCTTCCTTCACATAACCTGGGACAGACATGAGAGGCACTTGGATGAGCATAATCACTTTTTACTACAAAAGGATTGTATCAATTTACGGCTACACCTTCCCCTTTTCTATAGCTGAGTCCTCTCTTCAAATACACAATCACTTATTGAATGTTAGGGGTTGGTTTTTGATCTTCTATTTCCTTTATTGATCATTTTTTCTATTATTGGTGCAATGATGCCCTAAGTGTTCCGGTGCGATCATGGGCTTTGGTATTTGAACAGGACTCGCCTTGTGATTTGATATGTAGTGTGCAGGGACTCGGTGGCTACATACGTTGAGACTAAGATTGTGCTTACCAAATGGCTTGAGATTGTTGGAACCCCGAGATTGTTTTGATGTGATCAAACAAGTTAGGTTAGGTCATGTGGTGTTTTAACCCAGTGTCTAAGTGTGCATGAACTTAGGAGCACAGAAAGTTGAGCGGAAGACGCAGCTAGCGAGAAGGACGACACGGGAGAGAGCCGACGAGCTCGGTGCGTCTGAGGGACGAGGTGTTGCGGAAGAATACATCGGCGAATGAGAAGGGAGCACTCGGTGTTTCCGAGGGATGAGAAGACGGAGCAGAAGATTGCTCGAGGAGAAAAAGATACAGCTAACAAGAAAGATGACACGGGAGAGAGTCGACAGGCTCGGTGCGTCTGAGGGACGAAGAGCTGTGGAAGAGTACACTGGCGGACGAGAAGGAAGCATACGGTGATTCCGAGGGAGGAGAAGCCGGAGCGGAAGCTTCCTTGAGGAGAATGTTGGAAGTTGGGTTCGAGTGAGACCTATTCCGGATGGCCGAAATCACCCAAGCGAGCAGAGCTGAAGTGGAAGACCCGAACCAAAGCAAGCGAAGCCGAAGTTGGAGGCCCGGAGTGAAAGTCAACAAAAGGTTGACTTTCACGTTCGGGGCGCCCGAAACCATTCCGGGTGCCCGAAGCAGTCCAAGGTGCCCGAAACCATTCCTAGCGCCCGGAACTATTTCGGACGCCCGAAGCAGTCCGGGGCGCCCGGAGCAGTCCGGGGCGCCCGGAACCCTTCCGAGCGCCCGGACCTAGTTTGTTGACCAGATCGTGTCAAACATGATTTGAACGTTGGGGATAAAGTTTTATTCCCCACCCCCAGGGCGCCCGGAACATCTTCAGGCACCTCGACCAAGGCTATAAATATGGCCTTGGTCCAGAAGCTTTTGAATGAACTCTGAATTATAATTCCAAACACTTGTGCGCTTCTTGTTCTAGTTTAGCTTCTATTTTTTGTGCTTCAACACTGTACGAGGCTTCTCCGCCTGAAGGAGTTTTAGTTTGCCTAATCTTCCTTGGATTAACAATCACTTCGGTTGTAACCAAGTAAATACGTTTGCTTTGTTTTATTTATGCTTTTAGTTTACTGCTCTACTTTATTGATACAAGTGTTAGCTTAAAGAGTTCGAGGAGGGTCTGTCTTTTTGTCCTTGCAGGATTATCCAACAACCCCCCCTTCTAGCCGGCCCAACGGTCCTACAACCACCCCCTATGACCTAGGGTTACCGCCCCCTAGGGTTTTCCACCTGCCTAACCGTAGCTAGGACATTTTCCAAGTATACTTAGGACTTTCCTACAAACTCATTCAAACATATTAGATCATAAATACCCTTAACTTTGAACCCTTTTCCATTATCAAAACATAGGTTCTATCTGTTGGTTGCTACTCGGAAAACCTAATGGTTCCACTGTACAAAATTTTATACATGATCTGAACCTTTCCTAGCTATCATGTGTTCTTTTAAATTAAACTT
>JBBMJZ010000002.1:3809375-3820697 GCA_037833815.1 Zingiber zerumbet
ATTACAACAACAAATTTTAGTTTCTAGACTGAGTTTTAGAAATTCAGAATTCTATTTCAAATTCAAGAGATTCCATTTAGTTCTAAAATGCCTGCAATTACTGAGTTTAAATCCAGATTAAGGAGTCACTTCAAAACTGGCAAAGAATATAATAGACTAGCAACATCTTCATTTGAATATTAGATTCCAGAACTTGGAGAAGCTGATAGATCACATATATGCAACAATAATCATAAATCCAGCATCTCAATTATGCAATTATTTCAGATTCTGGTAAATCTGAATTTTGAATTCTGGGAAACCATTGTCAATGAGAAAATAAGAAGTTTCTGCCAGTGATATGAAGATATAGCTTCCTGGAGAAACTGAATTCAAAATTCGGTTCCAGGCATTACACTGGTAGGATTTAAAATTCAAGCTATTAGTATTCTGTTGTTCTTTTATATTCCAAGAAGCTCACTTCACTGAAATTTTAGTAACTGTGATGTCCTCTCAAACTCTTTGAGTTGCAGCTTTCACATTGACTGTAGTTAACATTCCTACATCTCATCATCCTCTAACATATGCCAAGTTCCATCTATTCTATCATTAGCATTTAACATCAATGTGCAGAGTTGTATAGCTTCTAAAATCCTGCAACTTCCGAATTTTGCAGAAATGGAAATTGCTACTGTATTTTGATACTCCATTTGATATTCAACAATTTTCAGCTTCCTTATTTCTGCACCCACAGATTTCTACATTTTCGATCCAATTTAGCAAGGATTCAATGGAGTTTGGCTGCCAAAAGATTTATAGTTTAAGAATTTAGATTCATTTCAGAGAACTCATGCTTTTCAAACTTTAAAAATTCTAAATTTTACTTCTCTGATTTCACTTTCTTTTTTGTGTTTTTTACATTCTGTTCATCCTGAAGATTACCAGCATCTTATCATTCCAAAATATCTTAATGACATATGTCATGAGCACTTAAATGTTCCAAACAATTTCTTGAAATCATTACTCACAGCAACAACAGATATCAGTGATGTTTCAGTTTTCTTCATTAGAATTCCATAACTGCACAGAAGTAATGATCAGATTGAATTTCTGCACACTTCTAATGAGCCATCCATACATTCACCACACCCCTATTCACACATCAAATGCTCAACAAGTCAGGACTACCTTTTATCCAGAACAGATGCAAATCAAAACCAAACACAGAATTAACAAATTCAATTTCAGAGCTCTGATTCCAGGAAAATCAAGAGAACAATTTTAAAAATTCCAACTCTAGGAAATCAGTTTCTGTTTGCAAAATTATAGAGAATTGAATACTCAAAAGAACTTAATTCATCTTCCCATTTCCTAATAATTCGAGGTCAGCAATCAGCATAGGCAAACAGTTTATATTTCTATGTTAATATCATTTCAGAAACTCAAAATTAGAATTCAAATCATGAAATCAATTAGCACCACTCTTTTTTTCATGCAATGATTCACTTCATTCTTACCTCCCAAAAGCCACACACATTTACTGAAATGTGCCCATTAATTTAGCTTAAGCACTTGATTATGTTTCAAAAATTTAGTAAATCATACAATTGAAGAACTACTGTCATTACCATATCATGCTCAGAAATTCAAGATCACCTTTCATGAAGCCATCAAAAATCTTCAAAACCTCTGATTTAATCCAAATCATTCCCCCCACACTTAAAATTAATCCAACTCAAACAATCCACTCATCAAGAAAATCAACCAAAACTCTCAATAAAAGAATGACAAGCAAAGATGATCAAAAATTAAAATGCTAGATGAGAATGTTTTAAGAAAATTATAGGGAAAGAAATTGGAAATTATGAGATAACAAGAATGAAAAATATCCTTCATTTTCACGCATACATATGCTATTGTGATTTTGAAAAGAAGCAAAGCAAGTTCTAGAGTTTCAATTGTTATGAGTGCATGTCACACAAAGAAAATAATGGTGTATAGGCTTAAAGTGGTCCTCTCTAGGTAATTTTCATGTGCAATCAAGCTTAATTGATTAAATTGGAATCCACTACCTCATTAACCAATATCATGTAAGTAGAGCATTCAATCATGTCTAATGACCTAAAATTGATGATCAAATTAAAGAAACTTTTACCATCTTAAAAGTATTACTAAGAAAATTCCATGGAGAATTTTATTCAAATGGCATGCTATGCAAACTAATCAAAATGCAAAGTATGAAAGTAAATGCAAAATGCAAAGTATGAAACCAAAGAAACATATAAAGAATTTATTAGACACAAAGCATGAATTAAAATGCAAAAGCAAGCAAAATTAGAACCAACTCCCCTTTAATTCCCGGTAGTTGAAGAAGGTTTAGAAGAAGAAGCCACCCCGGAAGTGGAGTAATTGAAGTTCCACCCAATTTCTTTTATTAATCATTTTTCCATTGAAAACTTTCTCTGAAGGTCGGAGGCGGTTCAGTTTAAGTACCCACTCCGGAAGCTTATGTTCTCCTACAACATCAATAAAACAAAACACCTCCCACACACATGTGGGGTAAAAAGAAAATAGGAGAATATTAGTGTGGGTAGAAAATATATCAAGGAATACATCACATCTAATAAAATCAACAATTAGTACCTCTATTAAATTTTCTAAAAAATCACAAAAAATACTCACTTTGTCATGTCGAAAAGTACCTGGAGTGGTGATTGTTACCTCTTTCTCATCAAGTAATTGCTCAGACTCTAGTTTTGGTGAATGTACATCTTCATGTAGTGATTCTTGGGTGCTTGGCTCCACAGCACAAGGCCCTACACTTATATCCTCTATTCTTGGTGATTCTTAAGGTAATGCTTCCAATAAGAATTCCCCTACACTTAAATCATCTTCAATAACAATTCCTGCATCTTCAACAACATCTAAAGCAACGCTATTAGTAGAATCATAAATTTGAACAACTACATCATCATCATAAATAAAACTAGAAAAATCTAATGAATAAATGGAAGTAGGGTTAGGCTTGATAGAATCACTACTTTCCATCTCCTCACTAGCGTTCTGTGCTTATAACTGATTAATGGATGATGCAATTTGATCTAACTGACTCTGAATATTCTGTATCCTTGTAAATTATTGCTCTTGATGCTATCTCATTTGTTGCATAACTTCATTGAATTTCCACATTGATTCTTCAATTTGTTCTTGTGCATCCTCATACCTATTCCACTGCTCTATAGGTAGGTAACACTGAGTCTGAGGCTGATAGTAATAACTCTCCCTCCAATCTCCAAAATGTTGATAATATGGATCCATGGTGGAATAAATTTCCTGTTCTTACACTGAAACACTAGCAAATAAAATCATAAGATTCAGGAACAAATAAAATCAAACACATGGATATATAATCATGAAAGCAATCAAGAAACAATTTTTGTTTAGGTTTTCCAAAATAAAAAATAATCCTAAAATTACTACAATATAATGTGTCCCCGGCAACGACGCCAAAATTTGATAACCGAGTCTGTCACACTCGTAAATCAAATTAACAATTTAATATCCACTGAACCCCTTAATTTTGCAATAATGTTATAGTAACGAGCCCAGGATCGAACCTCGAGAAACCAATGGTATGATGTAATTTAGAATTGTCTTTTATTCCTATTTTTGGGGTTTTGACATATAAATGGGGGTTTAAACTTTGAATTTAAATCTAATAAAAGAAAATACAACAATTAAGAAATTAATCTAATGCATAAATGAAATCTAACTAGGTGCCAAAAATAAACCACAATGCATTGTCACTCTACGTTGTGATTAAACCATCAACACTCACTTAAACTAAGAATAAAATAGCAAAGCATAAATGGACTACAATCTGAAACAACATTTAAATCTTAACTACAAAAACTAAGCTACTCAACAGTGCTACGAATTAAACTAAAGTAGAATTAAGAACAATTTCAAACATCCATTGAAACTAAATTACCCAAAACACTTGAATTAAAACTATTAAACTAAAAAGAACTATAATTACTTAATTCAACAACATAAACTAAAATCTAAATCTATCAACAGTAAAGAGAATGCAAAAATTAAACCCTAAACAATCTCTACACCAAACCACTCTTCACGACAACTTCTCCTTGCCATCACACAAGGAAGCTCGGTGAAACCTCACTTCGGCAATCGTTGAAAACATTCTCAGTAGCTAAACTCAGCTCAACCTTTACCAGATTCACCGAACACCTCTCCAAGCGAAACTGATGAAGATCGAAGCCGCCCAACTCAGGAAATCTGACAATCTGTGAGCTGCAACCTCAGATCTGATGTGGAGTGAGCTGATGAAGTTGGCCGGAAAATGGATCTAGAAGTGGAGATGGGGTCGGAAATCCCGGAGAAGCTCTCCGCGGGACGAAGCTCAGCGCAAAGGAATCGACGAAGCAGAGTGTACTGTAGCTTCTCCATTTAAATCAGATCCAGATCTGAACGGACGGCTGTGAGCGATTTGGAGCTTGATCAACGGTGAAAAGTCGCTAAAACTCCGATCCGAAGGTGCTGATCTTGATCAAGGGTCTGGATCTACTCTCCCTTAAGTCGGATCGACCAGATCTTCACTGGATGATTCAGATCTGTCCAATCTTCGATGAACGGACCATAATACTCCGCAGCTTGAGCTTCTCGTTTAAACTCCGATTAGAACACAAATTTGATTCAAATATATCCAAATCCAAGATCCTTTTATGCCTAAAAAATAAGAATAAAATATTATCATCAAATAACACCAAAAATAAGATAATTTGTAATTAAGCCCAAAATAAAGACAATGCATGAAATGTGATGCAAATCTAGGTTTTATCTATGAATATAACATCAAACCATGCATGTATGAACCAAAATAATACAATAAAATCATGGTTATCAGACGACAGTCACGTTCAGATCGGGCTTAGTCCGAACACGTATAGGACACTCTCCAATAGCAGGCGGTGGATGTGATACTTCTGACTAACCAGGTTGGTGGCTGCCTGGAGATAGTCTGACCGGCTTTAGTATCTACTCAACGATGGAGGCTTCCTCACTTCCATCTACCAGCTGGTCGGGAAGTCTGGCTGGGAAGTCTGGCCAAGCGGGAAAGCGAAAGAAGAAATAGTTCTCCCTCCAGTGCTTATTAGAGGAAGACATCTTATCAAAAAAGACTGAGCCTACTCGGGCTTGGAATAAAAAGGTGTCGAGCTCGGATAACTTAGGATAATAAAAGTAATGGAAGACCCGAGGCACTAAAGGGATGTCGTGCAAACGAAATAACACGACAACCACGCACAACAACCTAAACGAGTTCGACACTAATTGATGTAAGGAGATGTGAAAAATATTTATAGATGACAGAAAAGAAAGGATGAACAAGAAATCGAAGGCTGACACAAAACTAGTCCTTAAAGAAGGACAGGAGGTCGGTTGGAGGCTCATGGGGTCGGTCGTAGGGGAATGACAATTTGATAGTCAGATGGGAAATGGTATGTGGATTTCATCTGGTCTATCTCATCCCCATTAAATTTGGATTCGATGGAAGTGTACCAAAGCCCAGGAATGAGCACAAGAGGTTGCTGAGAATCGGCCATCGAAAACAATGAAAAGCGAGAAGAAGCAAAACATGGATTCAACGAAAGGAAGAAAGAAGAACCTTACTGAGAAAGGTTGCTAGAGAAGATGAGGAGGAGAAGCGTTGCAGAGAATGCTCGAAATTGAAAACGCGAGAAGGAATGAAGAAGACGACGAGTGAGGGGAAGGCTTGTGATGCGGTAATAAAGGGGGGCCACTAAGTGCGGGTCAAATGACAGAGATAGCAGCCAACGTGGAGGTCAAAGTCATGGAGGTTAACTCTAAAGAATCAACGGGCTCACCGAACGTGGACCAAGCGGGGGTCGACTACACTGGCCGATCGGTGCAGGTAATGCCCGATCGACAAGAGACTTGTCTGAGCTGACCATTTATCTAGCTCGGAACAATAGGGTAAGATCGTCAGACGCTCAATGCAGATCGACCGAACGCTAAGGAGACCAAAGCTCTTGTCCGAGCGGGAGAGGACAAGCTACTATTCCCAGTCACCACAAGGAATAACAACCGAGGCCGACTGAGCGGAGGAGTTCCAGCCGAGCGGCTACCCCACTCGGTCGAATAGCGGGATCATTGTTGTATCTCTCAATATCCTTTTGGGAGATAGTACCACTAAGACGAGGTATGATCAACGGGCGGATCGTACGACGGAAGCTTCTACTGTCTTGTTAGGGATATGCATGCCTTGTTAAGATATGGTGTCAGAGGCACTTTCCTAGCATGTCATTTCATAGGACAAATTTGATAGCATTCCCACGCCTCAAGGAGCGTGCATGTCACCTGTTGGGGCGCTATATAAAGGGGGGGTCCATGCACCGGTAAAAGTACACGCGTTATTCACTATTCACGCATGCGTCTATTGTTGCTCCGTCGTTTTCCTCTTTTCGGTGACTGACTTGAGCGTCGGAAGGCTAACGCCGAGACTCCTTTCCTCGCTTGGTACTGACGTTTCTTGTGATTGCAGAGCGGAGCGAAGTCCAGTCCAGTCAACACAACAGCCACATCCCCAACTTGTTATCTCCATAATTTTCGGAGAGCATCATATCTCAAATTAGTTTTGCCCTAACAATTTATGCTATATTACATATTTTCTTCTTTTGCCAATGTGATGTTTGTATAATGTCAATAATAAATTAGTACCTGAACAACATGATATATAGCTGAAATTCTTATGCCTGATTAGTTTTTCTGTAACAATTTGTGCTATGTTACATATTTTCTGCTTTTGCGGAAGTGATGTCTGTATATTTCCTCCCATCCTGCTATGAAGAAAAATGTTCACTACTTAAAATATCCTGTATATAACATATATGTAGATGGAATAGAGGAAGGGATCAGATTTATCCTAATGGTAACAAAAGTAACAATACCGTCTAATGTTAGATCAGTAATATAGTTCACAAAAGGAGTGGATATAGATAACTCTTAGATCATCTCTAATGAGATGTTAAATGAACATTATAATACCCATTTAACAACTCTTTCCATTGTGAGTGGACATTATAATGTCCACTTACAAGAGAGAGGAGAGAGGGTATTCTCTCTCTCACCCTCCCTCTCAATTTTTTTTATTTTCTTTTCTTTTTTAAATTGTAAAATTTTTAATATTATTTTAAAAAATAGTAAAATTATTTTTTTGTAAGATTATTATTAAAAAATAATAATAATTTAAATATCTTAAAATATATTTATTTAATATGATATAATTTTAAGATGAGTAAGTGGACGGTGGAACCCATAAATAATGAGTGATAATATTAAAAAGGATGTGAGTGAAAGAGATATGTTGTTAAAATGAGTATGTGACAATGGACCCCGTGCTTTTTGATGAGGTGGTGAGTGTTATAATGATGATGTATTATGGATGCTCGTATTGATGCATAGGAATATATGATGGATACAAGTAATTGATATTGTACCTCTAGGACCAAAACTTCTTGTTTCAGAAGATGAATCCATTAAGCTTGATTAATCATTAATAAACAATTCTAATATGACATCCGAAAGTTGTGCTTGCAGGCCTATAGGGTTCAAAACGTTAAGCCAAAGAGAAAAAAAAAGCAAAGAGTGCAACTATAATTTCGATATTCAATCCTAACACCTGGGTAGTATCTATGTCTAGCTTGTCACATAAATAGACATTAGACTAAGACATGATCCTATTCAACCGAGTTTGTCTTTGGCATTAATATGAATAATTTAGATAGTTTAGTTTTAATTAGTCTAAATAATTCAATTAATAATTACTTTCTAATGCACTTTGCAGGAACTCCACAAATCTAGAAATCAAGCAATTCTACAGTTTGGTCTAGTCTTGGGAACAATATCATCACTAGACTTCCAAAATAATTGTTCTTATGCAAAACAGAAAGACCATTTTTTTTATAGATTCATTTGTATGTAAAACTGCTTATCAAGTTGTTAAGTTGCTATGATCTGCATATGTTCACCAATTGCATGTGAATGTGGTTCCATGATTCCATCAATGCTAATAGGGGGAAAAAGCAAAAAGATGCCGATTTAGTTAGTATGATCCTTTTGTAGTGCTTGCATAAGGTCTTGGTATCAAATCCTTCATCAGTTGTGTGGGGTTTCTCCTTTTCTTTCTCCTCAAAATAGCTAGAATAAGCATCCACTTGATCTTCATTGAATCTGATTCATCAAATTAGTTCTTATCTAGTGGATTCAGGACACAAAATTCCTATCTAATATGATATGCCTACAGACCACTCTGCATTTGATCTTATCTAGTGGTTGAAGACATGATGCCGCTAACAATATTGGTCACGATTTCGTTCTCTTGCTTGCAGCTTAATCTCGTCAAGCAATGAAAGTTAAGTGCAAAAGCATGGGTTAATGAACACTTTTAAATAGGTTAAACTTTGACCTTTTTTTATAGGCAAGTGAGAGGGTAACAATTTAAACTATTCTAGAGGAACAAACTTAACAAAACACACTAGTTGAACATCTTTTCAATGATACACATTTTTTTTTAAAAAAAAGACATTATTCTAATAATTTGATAATAATGATCCCTTTCATATTTTGCCCTATACAAGTATTCAGCTTTTTAACATAAAAATATTAATCATGCGTAATTGTAATGAAGTGAATTATTCAATGAAATGAAAAGATTATAGTTTTCTTTCAGCTGCTGCTTGCTTTTCACAATGAAGTGAAGAAGAAGTGATTAATTTTGCCATTAGAAATCGTTTAAATTTAATAGGAATTAAAATGGACGGTTAATTTAGTTGATATTTCTTGGTTTATCGACTATCTTGAATAAATTAGATTTATTTTTATTCCATTTTTATGGCGGAGTCAATTTGTTCTATTCTTTCTCGATTAATTCGATTTGATTTTAACGGCGAGTTAATTTATTCTTTTCCTGGATTACTTCAATTCGATTTTAAGTACTGAGTCAATTTAAGTGCTGAGTCAATTTATTCTTTTTCTTGATTAATTCGACTCGATTTAAAGGACGGTGTAAATTTATTCTTTTTGTCGATTAATTTGATTCTATTTTAACGGCTGAATCAATTTATTCTTTCTGGACGGTGTAAATTTATTCATTTTCGATTAATTTAATTCAATTATTCTTTTTCTCCATTAATTCAACTCGATTTTAACGGCTGAGTCAATTTATTCTTTTTCTTGATTAATTCAATTCGATTTCAACGGTCATTCTTTAACTGAATACTCAACAGAATCTCCGACTGAGACGGGATTTCTAGAGAGCGGGCATTTTTCCGACCACCCGTTCTTTCTTTCCTTACATTCTGGAACAGAGGCTTCTGTTTTATCTACCTTCACTTTATTTTTTCTTTCTTTCTTTTATCTAAGGGTGTCAATTAAAGTGGGTCAGATCGAATTGGATCGGGTTAATTTTTTTCTTTTTTATAACTCAATCCAAATCTGAATTCAACCCGAAACCCCTAAACCCGAACCCGGACCCGACTGGCCTGCACAACCCGTGTAACCTGAAAAATTCGATTCAAAACGACTTTTTAGAGCTATTTTCCCTATAATTCTTTACTTTTATCTCAATATTTTATCGTTATCATACTAACGTTGATATTAATATACATAAAATATCTTAATTTTCAAAATAAAATTTAATTTAACCCTAAAAAACTCCGCTAAATCCTATATTTAGGTCAACCCGGGTCAATCCAAACCCGACCCGACCCAACCCGAAAATTTTCAATCCGAATACCTTCCAACCCGAACCCGACTCGAACCTGAAAATGTCCAATCCGAACCTATTTTTTTCGGGTCGTTTCGGATTGGGTCATTGGATTGGGTCGATTTTTGACACCCTTACTTTTATCCTTTCAAAATTTTTGAATCGACAGATAAATGTCCGATTGTTATTATATATATATCTACCATGACAAACGCATATATAATGGAAAAGAGAAATTTTTTTAAAAAATAATTAATAATAATAAAATTAAATAAAATTTATTTAAATATAAATATTAATATAATAGGAGATAGAGCTCCTAAATATATTTATATAGTAATTTCATTTAATAAGATAAAATTTATTGTTATCTTACTATCTTAATATTTTATTAAAAATTTCTCCCTTTACTAACTAATTTTGATGAAAACTAAAATAAATTTACGTTAATATCATTTTTTCTATTCATACTAAAAATAATTACAAGGTTTATTAGTAATTCCACAAACAAAATAATCAATGATTTATAGTTCGAGACTCAGCTATGACATATTATTATGAATTTTTTTCATCATTAATTTTTTCTGATTGTTTTATATAAAAAAATATAGTTCTTTTTAGTCCAAATATTAGAATTGATAACACTATAATTAAAGAATCTTCTATAAATAATTTAGGTTGACGATGCTAAAAATATATTTTTATTATATTTTTTACTAACATAAGTATAATATTAAATTAAATTAATTTTTTTATAGAAAAATTTGTTACAGTTATAATTAATTCATATTACGCACGCAAGTGCCGATTACTAATTATATATAATTTTTTATTCTATATATCCTTACTGTATATATTCATGAGCGAGGACTCTTGGCCGGATGTACCTCCGGACTCCTGGCATCTTAATGTATAGGATATCATATCCAGATATCCAGACCTGTGAGGATTCTCTACAGAGTCGCCCGTGAGTGTGCAATTTTTGATCCAGTGTTTGTTTGTTTTCATTTTTCGACAAGCAAAGCAAAACAAAAGATGATTTCTTGAAGTTGCAGGGAGTTTCGTTTTCTTCCTTTTTTGGCATCTTTCTGCATGATTTAACAAACGGAGCTCATCTCGCTGTTGCCTCCCGCAGTTCATTCATTTAAGGGACTAGACCTTTAGTCCTGTCCTTGTGGGAAAAATACTCGATTTTGGTTGCGGCATCTGTTAAACCTCAATGGGCAATAGCTGGGCAGCCCCCCGCGATCCTGATGGGAAGGCGAGGAAGAAGAAGGGGAAACAGAGGAAGAAGAGACGGAACTTGGTCGTCCTCAGGAATCCCACCGGCCGAGACATCTGCATCCGGTTCAAGCTCGGGAAAGTGCTCGGCCGCGGCGAATCCGGCATCACCTACCAATGCACCGAAAAGTCCTCCGGGGAGCTCTTTGCCTGCAAATCCATCTCTAAGAAGAAACTGCACACCACCCTTGACATTGAGGACGTTCGGCGGGAGGTTGAGATCATGAGGCATTTGCCCGCCCACCCCAACATCGTCA
>JBBMJZ010000002.1:3864067-3874615 GCA_037833815.1 Zingiber zerumbet
CTAAGATTACACTTGGACTCTCCTTGTTGTACCTATATCTTGCACACTCACAATGCATATCAAATATAATAATAATATAACTTAAATATTTGTACAAATATCAAAACCTAGGGTACCCAGATTGCTCCAACAATAGGGACTATATATAGGCGCCTCATGCTCTCACAAATATAACACTTATCCAACAACTCCACTATCTGTCACTGTAATTCTTTTGCCTCCTTGGGGCCGAGTCGATACTCTAGTCGATTAGGTAAAGTCGATCTTGTAACAAGATCAATCTAGTACTGGATATCTCTCATAGGTGGTAGTCTACGTAGAAGATCCTCTGGTATTAATTCTGTAAATTCTCCTAGCAACTGATGCACATCTACTAGTAATCCAGGGCTCATAGCTATGACACTGTTCTTGTCGGGTTGTAAGGCATAAACAATTTCTCCCTGTGCCACCTCATCTAAAAAATCTAGATATATAAAGGAGGTTTGTGTTAGAGGTTATTGGGATAGGAGTGGTGTCTTCTTGTCGGGGTGCTAGCATGATCTTGTTTCCCTTATTGTAAAAAGTGTACTTGTTCTTCCGCCCATTGTGAAGGGCATTGCAAACATACTGCCAAGGTCATCCCAACAATATATGATATGCATCCATCACCATGATATCACATCAAGAATCATCATGGTATTTGCTACCAATAGAAAAAGATGAGGCATCTCTAATCTACTGGAACATCCCATTTTTATTCAGTCATCATAACTTGTACAGTTTAAGATGATGATCTATCTTCAACTGTAATTTTTAGATAGCTTCCTTGGACACAACATTCTCACAGTTGTCGCTGTCAATAATAATCTTGCAAACTTTATCCGCTACTGTGCAAGTTATGTGAAAAATATTAGTTCTCAACCAATCATTTCTTACATTGACCTTGGGAGTTAGTAGGCTTTTTACAATGACTAATGTCTTTTCGACCATCACTGATTACTTTGGCCTCATTGTCCACATCTTCCTTAATCAATAAGTTCTTGCCCCTTTAGCTACCAAATTTCTTGCACTTGTTGATCTGATGCCTTGGTTCACCACAATGAAAACATTTGATATAAGTTTTAGAATTAACTTATGGAGCTTACTGGATAGGACGTTAATCCTGGGGGCAAGCTGGTCAGCTATTTGATCACCTTGAATCACTGGTTTTTTATTTTGTTACTTTTCAACTGCTAATGCACGTTGATAAGCCCCTTAAACAATCCACAATGAATGAAGGCTTAGAATATTCTAAAAATATTGGTGCAAACCTCCAAAATATCAAACCACCAACTGTTCCTATGTTTCGTATAAATCATTTCGAGCAATCAATTGGTAACATTCCTCGCTATACTTGTCGGCCAATCTTTCACCTTGTCTCAATACATGAACTTGCTAAAATAAAGATTGAGTGTATCAAAAGGGAAGAACATGATCTTTCATCTTCACCTAATCAGTGATTTTGGTCTTGCTCTGTTTGTCTCGTGAGCGCCTCAATTGTTCCCACCACGCAGATCCTCGACTCTTGAGTTTGATAGCAACGAATTTCACTTTCACACTATCGAGAAACTCTTTATAGTAAAAGATTCTCTCCACTTCATTGAGGCAATCAACGAATCCTTCAGCTTGTAACACATTAGAAAATTCTGATAGATCAACTTGAAAACCGAGGTGTCCATATCATTCCTTGCAACCACAATGTTCATGACGGTGATATGAGTTTTTAAAGATAGAATTAGAATCAAGATAAAAGGACTTACAATCTTCAAGATCCTGCGTTGTTAGCCACTGCGGTAATTCTACAACTTGTCTTTGTAGAATCTCAAACATCTTGTCTTTTAGCCTATGATCACAATGCAAGACTTTGTCAGCCGAAATCTGTCAGTCACAGACACAACCAAGACAACCATCTATGAGATCTTAAGGCTTTGATACTAACTAACATCAGGGATAGAATAATGATTATTCTATGGGCGAGTTATCAGAGGATTTGCAAAGAAAAAGTAGAAGGAGGCAAATTTGATTAATGTAGAAGAGCCTCCTCTAGGTTTTAATGAAAATAAATTTTATTAAACCAAAAGAAGATTTCCCACATCAACCCCAGCCAAGTCCTTAAATAGCCTAAAAAAATGAAACTAACAAAACAAACATTAAAAGACCATAATTTGGTCATTTGGTGACCGAGTTTGCTTGAACTGCGACAGTGCCACACGACCGTATCAAGGAGCACACTTAAGTCGTGTTCCCTACTGGAATGCAACACGACTCACACAAGGAAGTCCATTGTGACCCTGACCACTTTGTACTATGCATGGAGTACTTTTCTAGGATATATATTGAGACTAAGGACAACAAATTGTGAGTTCAATTATCACTCAAACCGTGCTAAGCCGAAGTTGATGCACTTGGCATTTGCAAATGACTTGATACTTATGGCTCATGGTGATATCATATTAGTCTAGATTCTATTGCACTATCTTGAGAATTTTGTAGTGTTGGGGATATAGATGAATGTGATGAAGTCCTCTTTATATATAACCAACTTGGTGGGTCTTGAGATGGAGGATATTCTGATGATGTCTCAGATCTCAAGGGATACACTCCCTTTCGATATCTGGTATGCCCCTAACTATAGTGTACCTCAGGAACCAATCTATTATGCAATGACAACCAAATCAAGCAGCTGATAGTGATTTGAAACAACATTATTAAGATTGTAGGTTTGGCTCTACTACCCATTTGCTATTTAGTTGGTGACATGGAGGGAAGCTAAGCATAGTACATGCCTATAAATTCTTTCAGGCTAAGGGACCGAAGGTGTCGGGTATGAAGATTATTTAAAACCCATTGATGCTAATGAAACACTCTTTCATTCTATGGTTAGGTGTGCGAGGTAGACTGTTTAAAGATTAGCAACACTGTGGTACTTATTTTCAAATATCAACACTACTACCCATTTGCTATTTAGTTGGTGACATGGAGGGAAGGCAAGCATAGTATGTTGGGTTTGTAAGGTTGTAAACATAGTTCCACATTGAAAACACATGGGAAAAATCATGACTTTATAAGAAAAAAAGATATCTCCATTGGCAATGAGGCCTTTTGGGGAGAACCCAAGAGCAAAGGCATGAGGGCTCAGACCCAAAGTGGACAATATCATGCCATTATAGAGATATCAGAAAGCTTTTCGATCTTACAAGTGATATCAGAGCTAGGTCGCTTTTCACCTGACTAACCGCCGGAAGAAGCATGAGCTAGGGCCATGATCCAAGATCGAACCATGTGGGGTGAAACCTTGAACAAAGTAAGAGAGATCCTGAGCAGGTTAGCGACCCGATACTCGAGGGGAGACCTTGAGCAGGTCAAGAGGGGGGATTGTTGGGTTTTGCAAGGTTGCAAACATAGTCTCACATTGAAAACATATGAGAAAGATCATGACTTTATAAGGAAAAAAAGATATCTCCATTGACAATGAGACCTTTTAGGGAGAACCCAAGAGCAAAGGCATGAGAGCCTAGGCCCAAAGTGGACAATATCATACCATTGTGGAGATATCAGAAAGCCTTTCGATTTTACATAGTACATACCTATAAATTCTTTCAAGCCAAGGGACCCAAGGTGTCAGGTATGAAGGTTATTTAAAACCCATTGATGTTATTGAAACACTCTTTCATTCTATGGTTAGGTGTGCGAGGTAGACTGTTTAAAGATTAGCACCACTGTGGTACTCATTTTCAAATATCAATACTACTATAGTGGTTGAAATTAACACCACTATGATGCTAATTTTCAAAAGTTAGTACTACTTTGATGTTGTATTTTGAAAATCAGCAAGATAATGATATTGATTTTTGAAATACAGTATCATAGTGGTGTTATTTTTTAAAATACAACATCACTGTTGTGATGTTTTTTTTAATGCACCACAATTATTAATGGCGGAAGGGGTAAAATGGAAAATAAGTGCACCCTTTAGAAAATTTAAAAATTAGGTGTCTTTCAAGAATTTTACAACTTTAAGTATGCCTTTTAGTCAATTGGTGAATCATAAATCTCCTTAGACTAGTTGAGACTTGTGACAAAGAGCATGGTCTATCTCAACTTAAAATAGCTAAAGAAGAGAAGATAGTGGTTCAGGAAGCAAGTGATTATTGCCATTTGGGACAATGCTTAAGCTATTTCCACCGCAGCATGAAGCCAAAGGAATACTTGAAATTAGTGAGACTGTGCGTAGGTGCATTTTGTCACCTTCCTCAATTGGAACTGGACAAATTCATCTTGGGCAAAAATAGGAAGGCTGGCCTTTTTTCTTTGATAGTTAAGGGAACATTAATCCTTTTTAATTATCATTAGAATGATTCATCGATAGAATAATTTATCACTGGTGTTTTCTACTAAATATATCTTCTAAATTCATCTAAATTGTTGCATGAATAAACGGCTCAAGTTTCAAATATACCCTTTTATTATTACTCATATCTATTTTTTTATATATTTTTTTAACATATGTGTTTTTAATTTTAGATGCTTAAAGTTATACATAGCCATCTTAATTTTACCATGAGGAGTTCAAAAACATTTCCTCTCATGGTTATAGAAAGAAATTACAGTGAAAAATGTTTTGTATTTGAGAGTTGGGATTATGAGGCTAAATATTTTACCTTTTAGAAGTTCTCAGTAAATCTTGCAAAAGGATTCATCATAGGATTACATTTATGTTCCCTTTCACTTTTAAAGTTCTGGTTGCATTTAGAGCTGAGTATTTACATAGAAAGTGATTCATCAAGAACTAAACATTGTTGGCCAAACTAGAAATAAACAAATTCAAATGCAATTTTTTTTAGGATCAACTATCTAGATGACCAATGATTAGAAGAGGAATGAATTGCGTTCCCTTGCAAGATTTAAGTTAGAAATTGTAGTGTGTTTTACTACATGTATGTGTATTATGTAAGTGAAGATGATATATAGAATGAGCTGTGGGCTTAGTATATTTGAGAGGAGTAATCTGATGGGAGATGATTGTGTGGTGAAGTCAAATTTCAAAGGTAAGCTCTAGTAAGTTGTGAAAGTTGAGAGACTTGTATGCATGAATGAGGGTGGAATCTCAAACTAGGTGTGAGAATTGCTTTGTAATTCATTTTACCATCTCTTCTCATGCATCATCCTAACATTTCTTATAGGTGTAACTGTTGGATTTAATATTCCTTAAAATGGATTTACATGTGATTTAATAAACTTACGATATCGAAACCCGTTAAGTGATTTAACTTAAGGTTATTAGGTTTTGGATTATTGGATATGAGTTCAATATGTATAACCCTTTAGTCCAATCTGTTATTATCTATGAGTTGATAACGGATTAAATTTTTATATAAAGGGAAGATCCCAAGGGTTTTGGAGAGATCTTGACATAGTTTCTTATTCTCCATTAACAAGAAATTTTTTGCTGCCATCATCCCTATGCCCCTTGAAGATTCTCCTCGTTTGCTTCCGTTTCTAATTTCTTGTTCTCCATTAACATGACTTTTCAATCCAGTTCTTTATTATACTTTTGTATTACTTTATTATACCAAGTTTTATGTTGAAACTAGATCTTCGTGTTCTTATTTTTTCTATTTAAATTCTGATTTGGATGGTCTAAAATTCATGTGGATTATGTTTTACCAGAACTAACAGTAACATTCTTACCCGTTCAGGAAAATGTAAATTAATAAATAAATGTAAACAAAAATTCAATTAACTTGGTAGCACAATTATTGGCGATGGTAGTCGGTGAATCTGTCTCATCTTTACTTTTCAATCAAATTAGAGAAGTTTTCAATGCTTTATAATTGATATCTACTTTCACCTACCAAATTTGTCTAATTATAGGATTTGAATTTGGTTTATTGTTCTTTCACAATCATTTATTTTTTGGTTTTGTTATGATTTTGAATCATTTAGCTTTTGATGATTTAGAATTTTAGGTTTTTCATTATTTCATTTCGATGATTTGCTATTGTGATTTGTATAATCCTTACAAATCAAACATAAAGAGATGAAGCATACATTTCACTTTATGAGCCAGATTTTGGAACATACTTCTATGCTACATTTTTCAAAATGACTATTTTGTTTTTGATCAATTTGAACCAAATATAATACAGAAATAAACAGTTTTCACTTCAATTGTGCTATTATGGATTTGATCTATTAGAGCTGCCACCGTTTCTTCACATAGTCTTTCCTCCAACCGATCATTAGCATAACATTTCCATCTAGTCAAGAACACCACACACATTAATGGATCCTTGCAAGTGTCATACATCAAACACCTCCCCTAGACACCATTGCCTAAGGTCGACCACTTTGCAAGTGTCGTTAGAGTCGGCTTCTGCATGATGCTAGAGGCCTCCATTTCTTCTACTACTCATAATGCATGAAGTAGTGCCGGCCCTATCTCTCCTTTCACGCACCTCTTTCTCTTTTCTTCTATAGAAATGATTTTAGAGGTGTCTGCTTCTTTAATTTCTAAGGCAGTAACGACAACATCCATGGCCCATCACCATCAGATCAATTGAGGGAGATTGTTGAAACTTTCATCCCCTCTGCAGTTATGTAGTTGAGGGCGAATTGGGCAAATTATTTAAGTTTGGTGTGTTCATATATCTAACCCGTATGTGAAGTTCATTAGGATCTACCAACTATACCGATTGACTTGCCATGGCCAAGGTATTTGATGGCTTAAGTTCCATGGAGATGGAAAAAGGATGATGCAATTATCCGAGGGACCATAGGATGAGATTGTGGAAATTGGAGAAGAGGCCGACATCCGAGGGATTATAGGATGAGGAGCATTAGAACATGATAAAGCCAAGAAGGTGTACTGGGTAAGTAAAAGCGTGAAGGATGATATCATGAGAAAGAATTAAGGGCTTGGTGTTAGAGTTAAGAAGAGATGAAATGACACCCCTTTCCCTTCATCTTTTATCTGATTCAATTCCTCTATTAATAGAAGAAGAGGAAGAGTCATCTTTCTCTAATATATACGTGTCCAAGCCAAAGAAGTTCATCCGTGTGCACAGGATTATAAGAGGGGTAAGAACATTCAAGATTGATTTGTCCATCCACAGAAGAGGAATTTGGTTTATGAACCATGAAGAGCTTTTTGATTCGTTTGTGATTGCTTTTCCGCCGATAAGAAAAGATCAAGATCTACTACGAGAGATCACCGTGAGTTTTACAGATTTAGTATTTTTGTATTTTTCATGCTTTAGAACCAACCATGATATCAGACCATTAGTTCTAAAAATTCATGAAACTTACCCCTATGTCGGGAGATCATTGCTTGCCGAGGCAACATCTCGAAAGAGGGATGCTGTCAACGAAAACGTCACTCGCCGACAGAAATATTGTTGTTGTGAACAGTGCTGCATCGGGTCGAAAAAAATGTAACAACGTCGTGATTTCCATTGAAGTTGACCTTCGCATGGTGGAAGGTCGTTGGCGATGTTGTTTCCAGGACCGGCGTGAGCATCCCGATTGGCTGGGGATGTGCCCGTGGTCGCCGATGCTGTTGTGGGTCACCTCTCGTTGTTTCTGTGCAGCATACATCGACGTCTATATTGGGCCAAGAGCGACCAACATCATAAAGGGCCGGCAACTACCCCAGGATGCCTGCGATTGACTGTTGTTGTCAACGACTGCATTCGTCGTGGTTAATAAGGCGTTAAGGCGTGCAACGAAGGTGACGAAGAAGACAAACGGTTTCTTCTTGCATGCACAACAATTAAAGTTTTTTTTAATAAAAAAAAAGAAAAAGCACATTTTCTTTATAAAATCAAAATGTAAGAAAATAGAAAAGAAAATTAATATATGATATATATTATTTAATGGTTCATTGAACCAGATCTATTTTTGATCCAAATCAGACCGTTGGATCGGGTTTTTGACCCAAGTCTGATTCAAACCATTAGTTGATTTAACCAAACTAGTTTTGGCTTAATAAGACCTAATTCTGATTTAAATCATTGGTTGGTTCAACCAAATCAATTTGATCAGATCAAACCAAGAGCTTGTTCAAATCATTAGTTGATTTAAATAGACTAGTTTGATTATATTAGTTTAGTCCAATCTGACTTGGTCTGTGATTTAAACCATTAGTTGGGTTAATTAAACTAATTAGATTTGTTCTAATGGGTATGACTTAACCTAATAAATATTGGGTTGATTAAATGGACCTGAATTTGATTAATAAGTCTGAGATTGACTTAAATGAGCTTAGATTAACAGAATAAAGGTAAGGCATCCTAGTCCAATCAAATTAGTTCTAACGAGGATAATGGATAAAATTCAAGATCTGGTTTCTTAATCGATTGGTATAATGGGTCAGCTAACTTAGATTCCTAAAAATCAAGAAAATTTAGTTTTTTGATCAATAATGTTGGTTTTATGCTTGTATAAATTGAATTAAGCCGGTTTTATACCAACTTATTTAATTTACAGATGGCACAGGCTATTACCACCTTGACTCTTCGCGAAATGCGACTGAACCAGCTAAGGGAGGAAATTCAAGAGATTGAATATAACCTAGTTTATGGAGTCAACATACACATTGAAAGACTTGATTAATTGTTCTGGAAACTCGAGCGAGAAGAGTTTTCGGTCCTAGATAATTATAAGATTTGGGCTTTGATACATCCATTGCCAGAGTCTCCCAAGGTGGAAGCAGACTATGTATGGGGCGAATCTCATATGCATAGTTGTGTGTGGAGCTACTTCACTAGTGGATTAAGAGGATGCCGAAGAGTTTGAGGAGGATCCACAAGAGGATATGAAAGTAGATCCAATAGAGAATTTTGAAGTTGGTCTACCGGAGATTACCTCAAATGAGTCCAGGTTCAAGGGGATTGAGTTGGCCACTGCACCGGTGTTTGTCCTAGTGGGAGTGGTGTTGACCTATCTAGTTTATTAGAGTTCTTTTATTATAACTGTCGTTATGTACAAACAGTATTAGCCTATTTAGTTTTTGAGTCATGTAATAATTTTTGTCGTTATGTACAAACAAAGTTATTTTATGAAAAGTTATGCTACGTGTTAATAAACTTGATCATGATTAGTTCATGTTCAATTCAATGATTAGTTCATTTTATGATTAGTTCATATTTTATGATTTGTTCATATTCAATGATTAGTTCATGTGAAAATGATTAGTTCATTTTATTTATATATATATAAAATTAGTTCATATGAAAATGATTAGTTTATATGATAGGATGAGTGTAAGATAATTGATCAATGTTGATTGGATTGATATATACAAATAATGAGTGGAAATATAGTTATCACTTGATTTGGTAAACCAATTCTAATTTACACTGAGTCAATAATTAATTACATACATATGAATTACACTTAATTACTAAATAATATGTTTATTTATGTTAGATCATGACAACTAAAAACATCATATATGAACTCAATAGGAAAAAGAAGTTTTTGAGGCTATAAAACAGGTTATGGAAGAACCTGTAAACGGTCCCTCTGTACAGAATAGACGAGATCTTGATACCTATAAGGCATAGAAGAAAAATGATTTCACTGCAAAGAACATATTGATTAGTTCAATGGTTGATGACCTATTTTTTGAGTATGAGTCGTATCTTACAACTCATGCAGTCTAGGTAGCCCTTAAGGTGAAATACAGTAAAGAAAGTATAAGCAAGCTTTGATAACTGACAATTAAGTTTGACAACTACAAGAAGCATTCGAATGTTTCAATGGTTTAACACCTTGGGAAGATGTCGAACATGATTCAGGAGCTTAAAACTGCTAGCATGAGTTAACCGATGAACAATAAGTTCAAGTAGTTATTCGTCCCCTTTCAGGTTCTTGGCAGACTATAAAGTAGACCCTAACTCACATAGAGAGTATTAGAACTTTCATTGACGTCTCATTCCATGTAGAATTGGAGGCGAAGAGAGTTGCATCCGCAAGGATTTCTAGACTAGCCTATGTGGCTGTTGGTTCTTTTGGATCATCTGGATCCAAGAAAAAGAAATGATTCAAGAAGGGGAAGGGAAAGAAGAAAGAAGCTGCTGCTGCGGGGCAGGGCCCAATCAAGAAGAAAGGAAAAAAAGATTGGTATGAAACTTAAAAGTAAGTTGACTTACTTTAACTGCGGCAAGAAGGGTCACTTTGCTCAGGAGTGCACTAAGTCAGAAATAAAAGGAAAATCCAAGTTTGTCTTCTTTTCTTGAGCATTTTGTTGCTAGTTAAGTGTTGTTAACTGATTCTTATCCTTTCTGGACTATAGATTCGGGAGCAACCAACCATGTAGCTTGGGTGTGAGTTACATTTGTAGAGTATCAACGGGTACCAGCTAGCAACAAATGGATCTATAGAAGAAGCAATGCAAGAGTTGCTGTCAAATGAGTAAGCACTTGCTAACTCAACCTCCATTGTGGTATTATTTTGTTTCTACATAATGTCCTGTATGCTTCTGAAATTCGATGGAATCTGGTTTCTATTACAAGTTTCTTGATTTAG
>JBBMJZ010000002.1:3916151-3933738 GCA_037833815.1 Zingiber zerumbet
TTTGCAAGAGGCTGTTTTCAGGATTCGAACCCGTGACCTTTTGGTCACAAAGCAACAACTTTACCGTTGCGCCAAGGAGTTTCTGATTAATTTAAGGTTGCCCCAAGTGGGGGAATACAATGACACAACTAATTCAGAGGACCACGTATGCAAATTTAAGAATGTCACCTTGTTACAACAGTATTTGGATAGTTCAACACAGGTCGGGTTAGCTCAATAATGATTCAACACGCTAAAACCTAACACCAATAAGTTCTTTGATGAGTTCAACTTGTCATGCCTGCATCATTCGCTAGCAGCAAAAAGTACCCAAAAACTTTCTATTTATTCAATCAGAAACAGTAGAGGACCTAGTCGTTTCAGGAATACATCCAATAATTCACCTAGGTAACCCTGGAGATACCTTCTGTCACCCTTAAGCACACCTTTGGAGTGTTGACTAATGTCTTCTCTCAAGGCCTCTAGGAGGGTGAATTTTTTTAAATCTCTAATGAAGAGGCCTTCATTCAATTACGACTAGCAACTTGAACAGACTAAGAAATATATCAACATTGAAGAAGCTTAATGATTGAAAAGGCATTGTAGATTTGCGAGGAGAATCTGACGTTCCAATGTCGGGGAAAAGACCTAAGAGGCCTTGCCTAACTGCTTCTACTTCTTCCATTGCGAGCATGGTCATACCACCTAGAATTGTCATTAAATCAATCGAGAGATTGTACGTGCTGTCAACTCATATCCTTGGATGAGTTCCCTCCTGGTCCAAGAATGAGGTACGTCAGAGAGAGGTTGGGTATCATGATGTCTGAGGTTTCCGAGGGTGTACACATAGAGGAGGATACAAGTCTAATATGAGTTTGATTTGTCTTCTCAGGAAGAGAGGAGAACACATAGTAAGAGGCTGGGACTGCCGACAATCATCTCACACAAGGGATAATCAGCATCATCTCATGAGGCTAGAAGGATTTGAAATGTTTAAGATATATGTTTCATGTTGCTTGAAAAAGTTTTCACATATAGTATTGCTTAATGCTAATTTTGAAAACGAGAACTCTCATATAGAGTTGGAACATATTCTCCCCCTTAGTCTCAATAGCTCTTGGGTCAACTTTTAGATATCTAGTTCTTCTATTATCTCTTTCTGATCTTAGAGGTCTGCTTGGTTGCAGGATTGAGTTTCTTCTATTATTTCTCTTGGACCTCAGAGTTTTGTCTAGGTCATGGGATCGAGTTTCTTCTATTATTTCTCCCCGACCTTAGATGTTTACTCAGATTGTAAGATCGAGTCTCTTTTATTATCTCTTCTTGACCTCAGAATTTATCCAGGTCATGGGATTGAGTCTTCTCTGTTATCTCTCCCTGACTTTAGAGGTTTGCTCAAGTCATAGGATCAAGTTTCTTCTATTATCTCTCTCTAACCTCAAAGGTCTACTCAAATCATTGGATTGAGTGTCTTTTGTATCTCTCATTGACTTAAGAGATCTGCCCAGATTGCGAGATCGAGTTTCTTCTATTATGTCTCCCTGACCTCAGAGATCTGCAAATTGGCTGTGGGATTGATTTTCTTCTATTATCCATCATCAATTTCAGAGGTTTGCCTAGGTTGTGAGATCGAGTTTCTTTAATCTCTCCCTGACCTTAGAAGTTTGCCTAGGTCTAGAATCAACTTTGAACTTCTACTCTTACTAATAGCTTTGCAAGTTTAATTACGAGCTATTAGTGCAACAAAAAAAAAAAAGGCATACCAACGTCAATACACAAATGTAACGTGATTCAAATTTGTTTTCCTATTTCACAACCTATAATTCTTCAAAATGTTATTCCTGAAAGCCATTTGTCTTCTCCTTGTCAGACTTTGGCTTCTTACCATCTTCTTTATAAGATAGAGATGAAGCTTGGAAGATTCAGACTAAGATTATACAAGGAGAGCTCAAAAGAATAAGAAGAATAAATTTAAACATTAGCCTTTGAATGCTCCTTCTGGTTCTCCTTTTATAACATTCAATTTCTTCAAATTTTACTTTCTATTCTACCGTTCGTCACTGGTTAGTCGAGTATTTTTATGATTGTAAAAGTCTACAAATTGCCAATGGCTACCTAAGTCGATTAGTATCTACCATGAATCGATTTTTTTCTATACACTTTAGGTTATCTGACGGTTGTTGCTTAGCTTTGTCAAAGGCTTTAGTTATCAGTCGGTTGAATGCAATTTAGTTGATTGCTTAGTCAACTTGGCCACGAACAAAAACATTATATTCATTAGCTAATCAGCTTGAGTTGACTATCTAACCGACTCAATAACCAATCGATTGTATCCTACCCATCAATCAATCGGATCATTGACTATGATAATTCTAATGATGGAGTCTGTCTAAATTGAGAACTTCTTCTCTCAGGTTACAAGCTCTGAATTCTCTACTCACTTAGATGTTTACTTAGTAGTTTTTCTTTGCCCACAAGGCTATCTCTCTTATTAGGGTACTTGTATCTTGAATGCATTGAGCTCTTGACTCATTTCATATATCATCCTTCATTTCCACCTATATAGTTGGAATGAGCATCACTAGTGGGAAAAGATGGTTCGGAGGCCTTTTCAGGATTATCCTATGCGATTTGAAAGGGAGATAGATCATGAGGAATAGTTTCGTCCAGCACAGTGACCTTTTATATGAGTCAGGTGACCCGTGATGCATTTTGCACACGTTGGAAATCAACCCTGACCTATTTCAGCAACACCACATGCAAGTACCAATTGTGTCAACTCATGGAGGTGACAACCATGCTGCTAGTGAAATCCAAAAGGGGGTGCTCCAACATTATGACAATGTAAAATGCAAATGAAGCACCCAACATAGTTTAATGAGGAAGGATTGGGTTGTGATCAATTCTCAACGGATGTAAAATGCTTTATTCGATGCCTGATCATTGATAAAATGCTCTTCATGATTTATCTATCTATATCTTATCATAGGACTGATGATATTAGCCACTTAGGATGAATGATATCACTTTTGCTCCAATGAAAAGGATTGGGAGGTTAGATTGCCTACGATAGCAGAGAAGGCAATGGGAATGACCGTGCAATGGAGCTTTCTAGTATCCTAAACATTATCAACTTTTGTAAATCACTTCGAAGGCACATGTGGCGTTAATAACGTGGATTCCTGGTCTCCCACGACAAGAATTGATAGTGAAGGAACACAAAGTTAGCTACCGCAACATGCTCGGCACGTGTTCACCTCCCTTTATCTGCTTTTTTCCAAATCCAACGAGAAAGCAGAAGCATCGATTCTTCCTCTCTTTCCAATTGATCCTCTCTCTATTTAATATCAACTTCACCTATCCCCCGTCTTTAGACTTGTAATCTTTATGCTCGTATATAATGAACCCATGGAAATTGGGAGGCAACACTAGTTATTGCATTTACCTCAGCAGGTTGATCGATGGCGGATTGGGGTCCGGTGGTGATCGCGGTGGTGCTGTTTGTGCTGCTCTCACCTGGGCTCTTGATCCAACTGCCGGCGAGGGGGAGAGTGGTAGAGTTCGGCAACATGCAAACCAGCGGTGTCTCCATCCTCGTCCATGCCATCCTCTACTTTGCTGTCCTCACCATCTTCCTCATCGCCGTCGGCGTCCACATCTACACCGGCTAATTAATTATTCATTTCCTTTTAAAATCATTTCTAATTCATCGCTACAATATGATTGAGATGGTGCCGAGTGTTTCGTTGTATTTCTAGCTGCAAATTTTCAGAATTCCTAATTATCTAAAGCATTCAAGGACAAACATATTGCAATTGCTCCTTTATGGGATAATTATGTATCTAGTGACCACAAACAAATATCTGAGTGAAGGATAGGCCTTAGGAATTTGCAGTAGAAACAAAGGTTTACTGACATACAACACAACACACAGAGATGCAATTTAGATTTGATAATTGTTGTTACAAAATCCATCCTGCAGGCATGTAGCTGCTCACACTTGGCCCTGGTGCTGTTGCAGCAATTGTTGCAATTTGATCTGGATGATAACTGGAACAGAAAAAGGAGATCGTACATATAAATTAAATTAAATTAGATTTGTTGGTAGATGATCAGCCATTACTCATCCAAAACATCCTTTCTACAAGAGATGAATTAAACGGAATAGAAAATGGATCGAATTACCCAATCTGAAGTGTAGGTTCACATTCTATTTGTTGAACTATGGGTTGAAAGAAGCCATCGCCCTGTGGTTGAAGTTGGGGACGACCATAAGGTATGCCATCAGTACTTGGATCCCACAGCTGTTGGTTGGCTTGGGAGCTTTCATTTAACTATAAGAAACCATGACAAGTTTCTCAATTTGATTAATATCATTATGTAATTCCAGAATACGATTTGACTATATATAGTGTTGATAAAAAAAATTAAACATTTTTAAATTTAACCTTTTTTGATAAATTTGATTAAAGGATGATATTATCTGTAAAATAGAATTTAAAAATACTTAAAATGTACTAATGCACTGAGACTATGGGCTATATAGCTAGCAGGTAACGTTAGCTGCTTACTCTTCTCTTCAAAGCCTTGTTAGCTTCACAAAGCATTTGTTCCTGTCATGATCAACAATCTTGTCACTAATTGCCTTGAGAAATACAAAATGATTGTTATCTAAAGCAATTTGCATATTTTACTATTTAGTACCCGTCTTTGGAGATCTGTGAGTTGATCAAGCATAAACTGTGTCTGAGAAAGACAAAGTTTAGTATCAACTATATGTTACAAACCATTCACAACAAAATATACAAGTCAATACAAGAAATTTAGCAAGTAAATATTAGAAAGTAATGTCTATTTGTTACCCTTGTTGATCTTATATGTAGTAATGATACATCAAGTTGCCGCTCTAGTTGTTCAAGATCCTTGATTGTGAGCGGCCCCAAATCCTCACCCAATAAATTTCTGAAATCAGAAAGATCCTTTTAAGAATCAATACTAAAAAGGTCAACCCATAACCTGTCTTTTTTTCTTTCTTTCTGTATTTCTACTTGAGAGATTGTCATCAAATGTATTTTGCTTAGCTAAGCTCAAGAGACAAAGTAGTTCACCTTTGAGATCGCTGCAAAGCTTCAACACGTGCCTTAAGTTTCAGATACTCCTGTTGACTACTCTGTTTCCCAATACAAATATCAGCATGTTATAGATCTAAATGATAACTAAAACATAGGAAATAAGAATAGCAGAATCAACTCAAATCAAGTAATACCCTATGTGGAGGTTAAAGATGGACATAGCCATTGAAGGCTTCATGAAGCTGGAATCAGATTCATCTTAGAAGTGGAAATCTAGCCAATAGAGATAGGTGCTATGGGCATGAGACGCTCGGATTAGAGCACTTAAGTGGTAATAGATGGCCTCATCACAAGCGAGAAGCTCAATGGTAGAAGAGAAGAACCACCTACTGGTAGATAATGGGTGAATTGACTTTGAGCCTTACTGGTAAGAGAGAGGTTCATACTGGACTACTGGTAAGAGTGAGAATGGAATGACTAATAAAGATCTAAGAAATAATTGTGAATATGTTTATTTCTCTTCCCTTCTTGTATTTCTAGGAGATATTCTAAGCTCAATGAGACTCGGTACTAATAGTAAGCTTAGCCTAGTATAATTAATTCTCAATAAAGGCAAACTAGCTAGCATTTCGACCAAAAATAATACCTGCAATTTGTTCACCATATAAATTGAACTATTTAACTACAAGTATCTCTTTATCATCTAGCTAACATTTAAATACATAATATATCTAAACCAATTAATCTAATTAGCTGATACCTACTAGATGAATAAAACTAACATAAAATAGTAGGATGCAATACGAAAACATATATTTTTTTGTTAAATATAATAAAAAAATATATTAATGATAAAATACAACTAAAATATAAAGCATAAGTTAATCTCAATTCACAACTAAAAAGTATCTTGTTAACAATTGATATTACTTAATAACAAAAAGATTAATTAAAAAAGTTTATATTCTTATTTTACTATTCAGATACTCGATACCCAACTAGCATAGAACATGAACTTGTATAATACCTGAATATGGAAACTCTTAGTCTATCTCAATTAATATAAATTAGTATATTGACTTAAAACATGCAAGGTAATGTAGGACTCTAATTTACATATTCTTAAATCTATAGTGGAGGGAAAGCATCGTTAAATGTTTCTATCTACTTCATAGAAGTGAAGTGGATTGTGTATATTTAGTTAGTTTGTAAGAAGTGAAGTCAATTGCATATATATGACTTGTTATTAACCATTAAATGATCATCATCATAAAGTCATAAATGCAAACTCTATTTCTATTTAGAAACATTCATATCCATATTAGCTCCACAAAATGTATACCACATCTAATCCTATAATGTTTACATCTACTCCCCCAGGCTTAACTAAGATGGTAAGTGGATGACATATTTGCCCAATGAGTGAAGTGTCGAATTCCGGGGTTGGCAGAGCGTAAATCCTTGCATCTTGGCACAACTCACCCTCTCATCCATCTTATCTCTCAGTCATCGTAATTTACCTCCCTTATGATGGTCCCGGAAAGAACTAACGGTGCTGGACAAGCGTAATCACCTTTTGTCCAATGTTTGCATGTACTTCTGACAAAGTACTCATATTTGATGGACTGCCATTATGATTATTTGAGTTGTCAAATGAAAATTTTCTTCTCACAAGATAAATAGGTGGTTATAGAAGACATCCAAATCCACCAAAAGATTGACAGTATTGATCGACAAATCCACACTCAACGGTATCAAGATATCTTGCTCATACATAAAATCTAACAAATTAGATAACTAATATATCTTATGTGACTATTCATTCATATCACTTGTTATTTTATAAACATAACTACTAATTTAATTAATTTTTTACATATTTAAATAATATAATGCTCTATATAAAATGTTCGAATGGATAAACAGAATCTTTTGACTTATATTTTATTATCATTTGCTATGCTCTATGTAATTGTTGGCCTAGATAATAACAGAATGCATTCGATGTAAAGATGAGCTTCTAAAAATTGAACTAAGGGAAATTATATGTACACTAATCCAATGAATTTCTTATAGTGATTTAAATTTATTGTTTAGTGCTCTTGTGCATTGTAGATATAATTAAAATAAGATATGTTGAATCAAGAAATAAAGCTACTGATTTTAATTGATAGTTACGTCCTCTGCAAAATCTAGATGTAATTAAACTAGGGTATATTGATCCACGAAATATATAAGGATGAATAAAGAACATTAGGCAATCATTGGTCATGGATTCCCTCATCCATATGCTAACCTATTCTTTTGAATCTTAAACCCTATGTTATAATATATCCTTCCAAAAGAGACGTAGAAATGGGAAAATAATGGATATTATGTCTAATCTCACTAGGTGTGGTCAGTTATATTAATCATTTTACATCATTGGGCTCTATCTCCTACTATATCATCATTATACTTAAATAAATTTTATTTTATTATTGTTAACTAAGTCTTTTGTAGTTTTTCTCTCCCTCATTTAATGTGAGTATTTGTTATAGTTTTACATCGTCTAACTGGAGTATTTATTGGTCATCTACATATATATTCGTAGCATCTTAAATGTGTCTCTCAAAGTTTTCCTTCAATAGATGTATCTCCAACTTTTTCTCTAATACTCTCATTTCTTATTATGTATTCTTGTATGTCCACACATCTACCTTAACATCCTCATCTCTGTAACTCACCTCTTTTGCTCATGTGCTTGAGTCATAGCCTAACTTTCAACATCATATAGCATAGCAGATCTAACCGTCATTTTGTAGAACTTCCCTTTAAATTTTAGAGGTACTTTGCGATCACATAAAATAACTGACACTCTCCTCCATATTCAACCATCATACTTGTATTCTATGTAAACATCTCTCTCAATCCCTCCATTATTTTACAAAATTGATCCTAAATACTTAAAGCTCTCAGTTCCAGACAAATCGTTATCTCCGATCTTAACAATTATCTCATTACGTCTAATATCGTTAAACTTAAATTTCATATATTCTATTTTTTACTCTACTAAACCTAAATTATAGTATTTCTTGCCAAGATTCTAGTTTAGCATTTACTCAATCACGTGTCTCATCCATAATTAGTGTAAAAAGATAGGGACTTAGAGTTGATCCTTTATATAATTCTATCTTTATTGAAAATAATTCAGTTAATCCACCTAAAGTCTTTAGGACATTACATCCTCATACATATCCTTATTTAGTTCAATATATATTACGCTAACATCTCACATTTTTAGAATTTTCCATATAATTTTTCTTGGGACTCTATCATAAATTTTTTCTAAGTCAATAAATACATATGCATATCTTTATTTTGCTCCTAATACTTTTCAATTAATTACTTGAAAAAATGCATAACTTCTATTGTCAACCTTCTAGGCATAAACCCAAATTGATTTTCAATCGTGGTCTCCTTCCTTAATATTTTTTCTATTAATCTTTCTCAAAGTTTCATGAAATGACTCATTAGTTTAAGACCCCTATAATTTGTATAATTTTATTCGTCTCCCTTGTTTTTATAGGGAAAACTAAGTACTTACTCGCTATTTATTAGACATTTTTTTATTTTTAATATCATATTAAATAATTTTATAAGTCATTCAATACTTTATTTTCCTAGACACTTTTATACCTCTATCAAAATATCATCGAGGCCAGCAACTTTTCCATTATGCATCTCATTTAAAGTTTGTTCTACTTTTAAAATTTAAATTCTATGATAAAATTTAAATTTTTATACTCATTTAACATACTTAAATTAAGTTGGTCACCTAAACCTTCATTAAAAAGTTGATGAAAATAAATTTTCTACCTTTCTTTTATTTCTCCATCGTTTACTAGTACCCTATTGCATTAATATTTAATATTTTTTATTTAGATAAGATATCTTATCTTGCTCTCTCTCACTTTAGTTATTATATAAATGTCTCTTTCATTTTCTTTTGTATCCAATTTTTGATATAATCGTTTAAAAGTTTCATTCTTTCCTTCATTCACTACTTTCCTAGTTTCTTTCTTAGCAATTATATTTTTTTTAAAGTTTTTCTCGTTTTTAAAAATGTATAATTCCTTATAAGTTGTTTGTTTTTTTATTACTTTCTCTTGTACTTTCTCATTCAACCACTAAAATTCTTTACTTGGTGGTGCATGCATCTTTGACTATACTCTTAGCTACTATTTTCAACTTTAATATCATCTTATCTCATGTCGTATTAAAGTCACCATATATTTTATCTAATACTTGTACTCCTACCTTCTCCTTAAATATGTTTTGTTTTTCATCTTTTAACTTTTACCATTTAATTTCAGGAGTCGTATATATTTTTCTTCAATTAATACTATGTTTGAAACTTATATCCAATACTACTATCTTATATTATATTATATTATATTATATTATTAAAAAAATTATTATAGTGAAATTATTATTTTTTCCATTCAAATTAAGTTATAAAAAATTAAAGAAATGTGAAACTAAACAAAATTCATGGCATCTTTCTATGATTAGTAACATCAAAGAAATACAAAATTGAGTGTCTGACATAAATGATATTATTCATTGATATAATAAATCATTATTCTTGAACAGTACTAAACAAAATACTTTTCTTTTGAAACAAAATCTTATAGAATTAGTTATATATTATATATTATTGATAATATAGTTTAGGATTCATTATTTTAGATAATTGGAGCCAACTAAAGTATTTGCAAACCCTCGAATGAATTAACTGACATCAATTGGAGTAATAATTTTATAGTCCCTTGTCATTTTTTTTAAAAAAAATCTTTTAAGATGTCCATCCATATCTATAAAAAAAATATATAGAATTTGTGATCTTGATTACTTTTGAGAGCATTTGTGAAAACTAATGAAAAATGTTAACATTAATTACTTCATTATTTTTTATTTTTTCATAAATATTATCCAACTGATACACTATACATCAAGAAGTATTTAAACTATAAAATAGTTCAAAAGTGGGAGTTAACCATCTTCATCCCAATTAACCATTTTGACACACTTTTGTATTCCTAGAATCTCATAAACTGAGACTTATGCTAATGGTATTTTGATGACACTAATATTGAATAAATTATATAAATAAAAAAGTGTTTTCATATTTACATTGTAATAAATACATTGTTAATTGTGATTAAATCAATTGAACACTCGTGTTAAATTCTCTCTTGAATGTCAATAATAATTTTGAAAAAATAAAGTGTTTGTGTTGTAGTTGTACGTGCCAGTAAGAAATACTTAAAGAGGATCATGTGTCATATGATCCTTACACCTAGACATCTCTTTTCTGAGATAGCAATGGGCAAATAACCGTTCAACTCTAACCCAAGAACTAGGTCTCGATAGTCTGAACATTTTGTTAATACTGCATAAGAATAGTTGATTTTTTTATTTTATTTTATCAAACTAAGTCAAACTCTAATCTTATATGAAGCATTCTTCAATGGAACAAGTCTACAAATGAACAAATATTCAAGGGTCTTTGGGCTAGGGTTAGTTAATAGAGATATCTGGGTTTTTTTTATTTCTAATACTCGAGGGCATGATCTTAAATGGGGCATTGAAGATGAATAGAACACTCTTATCTATTCATGTCAAGAACAATAGAGAAAGAAATATCATTTGACTAAGGTAATTGCTAATATTGTATGGTAACTTGATGTGATATCTATACAATTAACGATTGCCCATCATAATAGTGATGATGTCTTATGTCTATAAAATATTTTTTATTAGATATGATTAATTTACAGGAATTGAAGATAAAATAATTTAAATGACTACTAATTGTCATAGAAGTCTTTGATAAACTCATTGTGTTCCTTGGTCATAATGATTATGTCAATTCTCGTTCCCATGAAACTTTTGTAAATGATCTTCTTACATTCATTCATGAACAAATTTGATATGAAAATGATTCAACTCATTATATTATAGATTAAAGTATCATCGGAAGAAGCAGTTGATTCAAGTATAAGTTAAAGTGTAGAAGATATTGAGTGATAACATCCATGAAGATAATGTTAGAGAGTTGGAACCGACATGGCGTGCTATTTATGATGATGATGTTTTTCCATTTTTATAAGGCTATTGTTGGCCCAGTGCTAGATAATATAATAGGATAAAACTTCCTTAAAGGCACTCTTTAAACACCATCACATGAAAGGTGTTTGTATTAAAGCTACACAAATCTTAGCAACACTATTCTTATAGTATATTTATTTTTTTTATAAGGAAGAAAAATAGTAATAAATATACTTTAAGATGAGTGTTTAGGGTTTAGAATTTATGGAAGTTTAAGGTGTATATAAAACTACTAATGTCAGTCTCAATCCCAAATGAAAAAGGTTGATGATTACATTAGGTTGTCAGCTAGCATTAACTATAAGTGAATATTCTATGTATGAATTCATCAAACTATTATGTTAATGTTAGTTTGCTTCTTAGAACAAATGCGTTGTAAAATCCAATTACGTCTTAGCAAGGACTATTATATCTCAATGAAAACTTAGATGTAAGATTAAATATGCAAGAGTTCTCACACCATATATTGGATAAGAATAAGCATTATAGGAATATTGATTGTCTTATATTTGGAACATGCAATATAGGAATATTCATTGATAAAGCAATGGACGTAGTAAATACAATGATTAGGAGAAGAATTAATATTTTATATTTACAAAAAACAAAATAAGTAGAAGAGAAGATAAAGATGATAGAGAACTTATATTTTAAATTATAGTACACAAAGAGTAAAACAAAAAATGAAGTAGGTATTATTATAAATAATCCATTAAAGTATGAAATAATAGAAGTAGTTAGGAAGGGGAATAGGATCATAACTCTCAAGATAGTAGTGAGGAAAAAAATTATAAATGTAATTAGCATATATGTATCTCAAATAAGGTTAGATGAACATGCAAAATATATGTTTTGAGAAGACCTAAATGAGATAGTACAAAAAAAAAAAGCTCACCAAGCAAGATGATTTTAATAGGAATAGATGTAAATGGACATGTATGAGTAAGAAATGAGGAATTGTTATGATTTTGAAATAAGAAATAGAGAAGAAAAACTATATTAGATTTTGTAATACTATATGAACTTATAATAGCTAATACATTTTTCAAGAAAAGAGAATAATACTTGGTTATGTTTAAAGTGAGAATAATAAATCATAAATTTACTTTCTTATGGTCTAAAAAAATAATAAAAGATTTATAAATATTATAAGCTCATCATTGGAGAAAAATTAACTATCCAACATAGGTTAGTAGTATTAGATTGCGCTTCAAGCATAATATCAATAGAAGAAAAATATATACGACTCTTAAAATCAAGTGGTGAAACTTAAAGGATGAGAATCAAAGTATTTTTAAGAAAAGGGTAGGAGCACAACATTAGGAGAAATACATGTGACTCAAATATGACTTAGAATAAGATGACATTAAATTTAAAAATGATAGTCAAAAGTGTACTCGATGAGTCAAAAGGACGTGCACATTCAAGTAAAGAATCTTGATAATGAAACGAGAAAATACAAGAAAAGTGATGGACAAATGAATAGCCTATAAGTTATTGTACAAGAAAAATCTAAAAAGCATATAGTAGCCAAGAAAGATATCAACAAAGAAGTGATTGAAGTTAAAAATGAAAATTTCAAATGTTTATATCGATAGTTGAATAATATAAGTAGGTCAGAGGAGTATAGAAATTTAAATTTTTATCGAAAAATTCAAACTTCAAAAGTAAAATAGACTTTAAATGGTATGCAGAATAAAAAAGTGATTGGACTAGATAATATTCTGATAGAGGTATTGCAGTACTTAGGAAAGTAGGGTATTAAATGACTTATGAAGTTATTCAACCTGATATTGAAATTGGAAAAAAAATCTGATCAGTGGAGAGTAAGTACTCTAGTCCCCCTATATAAAAATGAATGAGACATATAAAATTATGTAAATTATAGGATCATTAAGCTAATGAGTCATACGATGAAATTTTGAAAAAAGAGTGATAGAAAAAAGAGTGATCAAAAATTAATTTAGATTCATACTTAAAAAGTCAAAATAAATGTAAGATCCAATAATTAAATAATAAATATTATCGGAGAAATAATCATACAAAATTTTCTAAGAATCTTTAGAAATTTTTCAGGATTTAAACAGAATTCGTATGACACGTTTAAGTGAATGAGTCGATTAGGCTTAAAGAAAACCTGTTTAGATATCTCAATTAAGTTGAGAGTTGATTGGATTAATTAACCTAAAATTATAAAGTTTAACCTAAGGATATATGTGTTATATATATATATATATAAAGTTTATTTTTCCCTATTCCTTTTTTATCTCCCTAATTCCTCTCCTCCATTGCCAAATTCGCCGACACCACACTTGATGCCAACGTTAACACCATTGGACCGTCGCTGACCATTCGCGCGAGATCCACTGGTGATGCAGCAGTTGTCCCGAGAGGTGACACAGTCAGCTCGAGCTCGGATCACCCTTCCCCTCTTCCCAGCGGCCCTCCTCGCGTCGTCGCGCCACCGCCCCTCTCCCTCCTATCCTCTTCATTGCCAGCGCACACCACCATCAGCTCCTAGCGAGGGATCAAACGCGGCCACGACAGGAGTGGAGGACAACCCCTCTCCCGATCTCCTCGCACTAAACAACACCGATGTTGCGCCCTAGCTCTTGATCCATTGTCGGTCGATCGCTAGGCGCTATCGATGCTGGAAAGGGGAAACAATGCAAGGAAGGTTAGAGTTACCCTTCCTCTAGTTTGAGAACTGAATCAAAGTCGTGGTTGGTGCCACCCAAGAGCTTGTTAGTGGTGGATCCCTAGCATTTTATCCACCGTCGCACCATCTTCCTTTGCTGTAGTTGAATTGCGGTGACCGACGCCAAATCTCAATTATAGCCGACATTACATGTGGCCATCAATAGCCACTGCACTCCCTCACCCTTCTGAGCTCCCTCTCCACTGATGACATTGGGGTACTCTGTTGCCCTGCTGTCATCTTAGAGGTAACTAGTTGACCCTAGTATAAGATTTAGGTATTAGATCTTTACATGGTGTTGATTTAGGGTATCTGTTTTGGAGGATAACATCTTCGCTTGGTTTCAGCCATAGCTACCGGTAGTGGAGTTTCTTTGGCCAAGGGTCAACTGCTGTGCGATTGGAGTTAGGTGAGTATTTGCGTTGATTTGTGTATGAATTTAAATCCAAATTGAATGTGGAATGCTTAGAGAATAGCTAAACCAATTTAATTGAGGTGATTAGGGCTAATTGAGAATTAACCCTAATCTAATGAATAAAATGGGATTAAAGAGACCTAAACACCTATTTAGGGTGTAGGCATGGAATTAGGGCTACCTTAATTGGTTTAGGAAATCTGATTTAGCTATTTGATTCATTTGAAGATAACAAATAGTATATGCTGATACAGGGCTTTGATTGAGACGGGCGGCATGACATGGAAACCATTTGGCATGGACTACATATAGGGGCAAGTACTTCTTGACTTGTTTCTGTAGTACTTTGACCTTAGTGCATGAGATATGTTTAGATAGGTTGTTGTATTTACCTTGACTCCACTCGTATTATTTCATAATCTTGACACTTGGTTACTTGATCTTTGAGATGATCGATTCTATATCTATACAGTCTCTCGTTGGCCATCTATGATATTTAGTAGTTGTTGAATATCTTGTTTATTTGCATTTATTGTTATATATACATGTAATAGACATGTTGGTTATACTGTGGCATAGTTGTTTGCTGTATCTGTGGTGATAATTATTCGCATATTGCTCATCATAGCATTTCATGTATGCCAATGACTATATCTTCCTTGTGGTTGAGAGAGTTGTCGGCCATTGCTGCTCACTCAGTCGCTCAGGGTAGTGTGCTTGGATGAGTGCAGTTTGTTCTTACGTGCCCAACTTGCTTCACTTAAGGGTAGTGTTAGCTGGAGTTGTGAGTAGTAGAGACCCCGTTGCTATTTAGCTAGATAGCTACTCAACAAACTGTTCACTCGCACCACTCAAGAGTAGTGGTTGTTGATAGTGTGTATAATTGTCATTATCCCGACCTCTTGATCATATAGGGGTTGTGGTAGTTGAGGGGTGGCGAGATTGACCATGTTGTGGATATACATATGATATGTGATTGCATATACTTGTGATTGATTGTATCTATATGTATGTTTACATATGGTTGAGATATATCAGTTATATGTACTTGACATTGATCTACTTATTGGTAGCTAGATAGATCATATATGATACTTTAATAGATATAAGCAGTTATGTTATAGATTCACTCTTGCACATGTAGTTATTATGTGCTCGGCACACCGTTCGGGTATGGATGCTTATTATAGTATTATTGTTATGCTTGTTGATTATTCCCTAGGAGATTGTATACCTTTGAATCTCTAAATATATATTATATTCATGCACTATTTGTCTATTACCCACTGAGTCACCCACACTCACCATCATTTGAACTAGTTTTTCTTTCGTCAAGGAGCGAGTAGAGGATTTATGGAGTCAATTGGAAATCTTGTCTACTAATTCCATGTCACCTCGAGTGATTTCTTTTATTATTGTTTCTACTCGCATTATTGGTTTTGTTCTTATACTTGTAATATGTATCTTCTGTGTGGATTTTTGAACTTGTGGCATTCTTTTATTTGGTTATGTACTTGTTGTGTCAAGTCGGGTCAGCTCGCAGTCAGTTGTGCTATTTTTATATTTTGTTTATGTCGTCCGCTGTATTTTTGGTCCGGCCATATGAGCTATATATTATCTTGCGTGGTTATATTTTTTATTCCAACCGTGTGACTTGTAGATATTATTCTTGTATAGTTGAGTGACTTATGTATACAGGTTTCAATTGTCACTGTCATAGAGGACGTGACAATAGAAGCTATATATTTTCTCAAACAACTAATTGAAAAGTATCAAAAAAAAAAGAAGTAAGACATACATATGATATTTGTCGATCTAGAAAAAAAATTATGATAGAATTTTAAGAGAAATTATATGAAATGTATTAGAATGTAATTACAAGAATGAAAGCTCTAGGTAGATTAATTGAAAATTTTTCTATAAAGATAAGTCCTTATTTTTTTTATACTAATCATAGATAAACTCACTAAACACATCCAAGATATCTTACTATGGTGCATGCTGTTTGTAAATGATATTATTTTAATAGATGAGACATGTGAAGGAGTAAATGCTAAGCTAAAATTTTGGTTCAAATACTAAAGTAAAAGGTTTTAGACTTAGTAGAGTAAAGATAGAATATATAAACTTTACATTTAATAATATTAAATATAGTAAAACAATTGTTAAGATATGAGATGACGAATTACTTATAAATGAAAGCTTTAAGTAGTTAAGATCGTTTTTACATGGAGAAGTTAAGAGAAATGTCTTACATAGAATACAAGTAGGATGATTGAAATAGAGAAGAGCATCAGGTGTTCTTTATAATTATAAGGTATTTCTAAAACTTAAAGAAAAGTTTTACAAAACTGTGGTTAGATATACTATGTTATATGAAGCTAAATATTGACCTATGACTCTAGTGCACAAACATAAGTTGAGAGACATAGAGATGAGGATGTTAAGGTGAATGTACGTACATATGAGGATAGAGAGGATAAGAAATAAGAATATTAAAAAGAAAGTTGGGATTACGTCTATTGAAAAAAAAACTCTAAGAGATGTATTTAAAATTGTACGAACATACACTTAGACAATTAATAAATATTTCAATTAGGTGATGTAAACGTTTGACAAATATGTACATCAAATGAGGAAGAAAAAAATTAAAGATGACTTGATTAGCAATGATAAAATAAGATATTTTTTTTAAATATAGATAATGATAAAGTAGGAGATAGATCCTAATGGTATAGAAAGATCTATATAAACAATCTCACTTAGTAAGATAAAACTTGATTATTGTATTTGTTGTATAAGGTGGATGTGTTTTTAATCTTTATTATAACAAGTGTCTTATTTTGATAAAAAAAAAATACAATTTAAGTGCACTTATTTAATTGTAGTTTTCTATTTATTTAGTTATAACAAGTATCTTTGTTTAGTTATCACAAATGTCTATATTGGGTCATCGTATGTGTCTCCATTTAGTTGCAATCGGTGTCTCTATTTAGTTACAGTTTGTGTCTTCATTTAACTATAACCAGCCTTTTCTTAGTTATAGAATGTGTCCTTGTTTTGTTTAAAAATAAAAAAATAAAAAAAATAACTTAACTAAAATGCAGTGCTTTTATTTAGTAGTATGTTCCTTTGTTTAATTATAGCACATGTCCTTTTCTTATAGCAAGTAAATGATAAAAAAATTAATCACAATGCTAGTGCGCTCGTTTAATTATAACAGATATTTTCATTTAGTTTCAGTAGATGCCTTTATCTAATTGTTGTATG
>JBBMJZ010000002.1:3971281-3992615 GCA_037833815.1 Zingiber zerumbet
TGAGAGAGAGAGAATAACTTGATCCCTCAACTCCCACATGTCCGTAGAGTTGGGGAGATAATATGATAAGATTCAATCCCCTAAGGGAGAGAATAAGTCAATCCCATGCCTCCCAAGTGTCTGTGGAGTCAGAGAGAGAATATGAAAAGACTCAATCCCGCTGAGGGAGAGAATAGCTCGATCATGCTAAGGGAGAGAATGGCTCAATCTCACGACTTCCAAGCATCCATGAAGTCGGGGAGAGAGTAATAATAAGACTTGATCCTGCTGAGGGAGAAAATAGCTCGATCCCATGACTCGTAAGCTTCCACAAAATCAGGGAGAGAATATGATAAGACTCAATCCCCTAAGAGAGAATAAGTCGGTCCCATAACTACCAAGTGTCTGCAGAGTCAGGGAGATAATAATAATAAGAATCAATCTCACTAAGAGAGAATAACTGGATTCCGCTGAGGGGGAGAATAGCATGATCCCACGACTCTTAAGCATCCATAGAGTCAGAGAGAGAATACAATAAGACTCGATCCTATTGAAGGAGAAAATATCTTGATCCAACTAAGGTATAGATAGCTCGATCTCATGACTTCCAAGCATCTATGAAATCGGGAAGAGAATAATAATAAGACTTGATCCTGCTGAGGGAGATAATAGCTCAATCCTACTACGTGATAGAATAGCTTGATCCCATGACTCCCAAGCATTCGTGGAATAAGGGAGAGAATATGATATGACTCAATCCCTTAAGGGAGAGAATAAGTCGATCCCATGACTCCTAGGAGTTCGCAGAGTCAGAGAGAATAATAATAAAACTCGATCACACTGAGGGAGAGAATAACTTGATCCGTTGAGGGAGAGAATAGCTCAATCCCATGACTTCCCAGCATCCGTGGAGTTAGAGAGAATAATAATAAGACTCGATCCCACTAAGGGAGAGAATAACTTGATCCCACTGATGGAGAGAATAAGTCGATCCTACTACTCCTAGGCATTTGAGAGTCATAGAGAGAATAATATTAAGACTTGATCCCATTGAGGGAGAGAATAACTCGATCCCTCTAAGGAAGAGAATAGCTCGATCTCATGACTCCCAAGTGTCCACGGAGTCGAGAGAGAGAATAATAATTAGCTCGATCCCGCTTGTGATTCATGTGAATCTTCACCAAGGAGTACAACACCCCGATTGATTGAGACGACAATGACTGGCAGGACCTATATGAGAAGTAAAGCCCTCTTACCCATAGGAGGGGGTGTGCCGGCTAAAGGAGGAAGACCTCTTGCTAATGGTGGTTGTAGGAATGAGATTGATGCAGGAAAGCTTGCAATGCCTTGGACACCATTTCATTGATGTTCTCTTGGGTTATAACTACTGCTTCGCTATGAATTTTTTTTCTCTGTTAGAGTCATAATTGTCAGCAGTCTTTCTAGGGTTAACCATTGCAGCATCTTGGATCAGTATTTCTCACAGATGACGTTAATTTATTCTAGCCAAAATAATGTAGATGGTCAAACCACTAGTCAACAAATCTACTAACATGCGTTACTCCTTAGAAATCATTAGGGAAGATGAATAAAGAACCTCTAACCGCGAGAACCACCAATAAAGTGTTGCTGATGTTTATGGAGTCATTAAGACCCGGAGGAAGATAAGGCCAAATTGTCCTCTGTGTTGATAGAATTAGTATGAGGTGGAGGGAGGTGAGGCCATTGAAGAGGTGGGAGGACTATGATGGCGATGTGTGAGAGGAGCGGGGCCTAACCTGCAGTGGAGAAGTGGAGATGGTGGCAATGACTTGAGATGAAGAGTTAGGGTTCCGGTGGAGACGAAGAGCAGAGTGGCATCGAAGACGAAGAAGATCCGGCCGATGGAGGCGACGAGGTTCGTCAAGGAAAAGGTCTTGGCGACGTGTCCTAAGGGATCCTCTCTCCTCCTTTCAGCACCTCCCAAACTTAAAGAAAAAAAGGGGTTGTGGAAACTACCAAAAATCCCTTTGTCCACATGACTTTCTATCTACCCCACATAATCCTTTATTATTATTATTTTATTTAGGGTTTAGGGGTATTTTTTCCATTTAACAAGGTTAGAGTTTGAGTTTATTTAAACAATTATTTAATTGTTTCTGAAATAGTTTTTGATTAAAAAGAATTTCCAAACATCAACTAGGTTTATCTCCTCATATTCTATAGATTCAACAGATTATAGAAAATTATTTTTTTTATTCATATGCTAATCAACGTATTCAATAACCTCCACCACATCATATATGCTGACATTATACTCGGGGAATCATCTGCGGGCAAAACACAGTGACAAACTAAATTCTTGAAGATATTGTTGGGATTAAATTCAAAACATTAATTATAAATCAGTCTTCTCTGCCCAGAAAAAAATTCACTGCTCCAGAGAAATAAATTCCAATCATTCCAATGGAAAATTAACTCTCCGGCACTGCATCATTCAATTCTTGTTGGGATGTTCGTTTTGTTAACCCATAAGTGCAGTGCAGTGGAGCGAGTGTCGTTCATGTGGGCTGTTATCTGGGCCTATATTAAGTGTAAAAGTATTTGAATGACATATATATAACTCATGCATGCAAGTTCAGTAGTTGATACTGTATTTCCTTTTAGCAGTCAATCTGTAAAGTTTAATCAGACAACTGGATAGGTGGGACAACGAGCTGTTCATGTTTGTCTTAGTTCAAAGTGGATGAACTGTCCAGACTGCATGCTTAATAAATAAGCCAGCGTTTCACATAGAATGGTAATTATATGTATCCGATCGATCCACCTGTAATGGACCCGAGGTCTTAATGAGGTCCGGCCAACAAGTTTGAGATTTTCCACCGGAACAAGATCTCTGAAACGCAGAGTGGCCGGCAGTGAAAAAGAAAAAGGTCGGCAAGCACGCACGCACGGATTGCTTACGAGTCAAGAATTCTGACTTTGGAAGCTCTCCGGTTGAACACATGCAGATATGAATATATAACATATAGATCACGAAGAATCGGTTCCGATCGAATCCTATAGATGAAGTGCCAACTACCTACCAGATTTTTGGCCACCATTGTGACCCATCGACACTCAGAAAGTCACTAATTCAGTACAGCTCTAAGAGACAGACGATTGATATTTGGCAGCAGCATCATTGAATTTCCAGCGCCTTCGTCCAAACACAGCTTCGAACGTTAATGAATGCCTCTGCTTTTGCTCATTTGCCTGCAGGCATTAATGAGATCATGCTTTCGGTACTCTTACTGCACCATCCTATCCTATGTGTATATACATATATAGACCTAGTTCAGTAAGTATCCAAGAAGTAGCACTGAATATAATAGCATCTCTGGCACTTCATGTGGTTGCATTCATGGAATTCTTGAAGCAGGAGGCAAAACGCATGAACACAATTAATTAGCCGCGTGCACCATCTAACTTTTCTAGCCAATGAGTTCGATCTACTTCCACTGTTTATGCTCACGAGTCACGATCAGATGTATTTTTCACAACTGAAGATATGCTAAGTTTAATTTGTTTTTGTAGCAGCTTTATTTACAAGGCGACCGCAACTACACCATCCTTGGCATGCTCTAATGTCACAGGCTGCACCCACCAAATTAAAGCTAAAACAAGGAGAGACATGGCTAGCTATCTGAGCGAGGAAGATAATTAGTTGTCCTTGGTGTCTCCTGTGCTTTTAAAAGGGAATTAAAAAGATTAAACGGGAACCGAATTCAAATTTAGTCCGACTAAGCCAATTGATCACTGGTTAATTCAACCATCAATCCATCCGAATCTGCAAATACTCTGTATCTTAAAAGAAAAACATAACAACTCTTACATGCCTAGAAAAACTGTTAGTTGGATGGCTCACCTCTGCATGATATTTTATGTGGAAGACAGCTCCATTTGGTTCGGAGGGAAATGGTCCTCCCATCTTCCCTCCAACTTCCAAGTTGGGAGGAGCTGGGTTTGGGACCCATTCGAGCATTTGTGGCACGATTGGTGGATAAACATTTCATTAGATTCGAGATCTTTACAGAGATAACTACGACGCTAGGGGGTGTAAACAATACATCCAACCCGTCAATCCGATTCGAATTGGTCTAAAAAATATATTAAATTAGGATTGAGGGTTTTAAAATTTAGATTAGATTCAGATCAGAAGTTTTTGGATTTATTTAAGTTTAGATTGGATTCGAATTGACCTGTGTTAATCTGTATTTAAAATTTAAGAGTTTTTTGAGTTAAATTAAAATTTTATTTTAGAAATTATATATATATATATATATGTTAGACTTTTAATATAATAGTGATAAAATATTAAGATCAAAGTAAAGAATTATAAAAAAGTAATAAAAAATTATGTTCGGATGATTATTCGAATTGATTGGGTTTTCTGAGTTTAGATTTAAAATTTTTTGATTGAATCCAGGTTAAATCGGATTTTTTTTTTTATAATATTCTTGTTTGACCTGATCCAAACTTATCACTCATCCTCTAAAGCCCTTATATTTATATTTTTTGAATTTGTTTATTTATTTTAAAAAAAAACACTATATGTTAATCGGTATTATATTATTAACTACTTATCTAAAAAAAATCCTAACTAGAGGTTAGACAATGAAAAATTCTAATTGAGATTAAGTAAGGTAAAAGTATACTGAGTGACTAGTCCTAACTAGGGTTAAGTAAAGAAAAGTCCAAGTTGGTTAAGGAGGATCACAAGTTAGTAAAAGAAAAGCTTAACTGCGGTTAGGCAATGGGAAACCCTAACTGAAGTTAGGTAAAGTGAAAGTTCACCGAATGACTAGTCCTAACTGAGATTAGGCAAAAAAAAATCTAAGTAGATCAAAGAGAATTGCATGTTGGCAAAGGAATGACCTGATTACGATTGCACAAGGAAAAACCCTAATTGAAGTTACGCAGGGTGAAAGTCTATCGAGTGACTAGTCCTAATTCAAGGTTAGGTAAGAGAAAAACCCAAGTGGATCAAAGAGGATCACACTTGGTGGTCGGAAGTCTAACAGGAAATTGGCAAAAAGAAAGTCCAAGTATGTCAAAGGTTGACTGAACATTTGATGATTGAAAGTCTAACGAGAGTCGACAAGGGAAAATCCAAGTAGGTCACAGAGAACCGGACACTTGATGAAGAAGTCATGACAAGTCAAGGTTGATAGGATGCTAGGCAACGAGAAGTCCCAACTAGATTCAATTGATCGAATGTTGGATAAGGAAACCCTAGACTTGGATCAAGTGAGTTAGAGTTGAACAATCAATTAGGGTAATCATATAATCAATTGGATTAGAGCACTCGATTAGGAGATCTTTGCGAGATCGTAGTGAGGCTGGGAATCAAATAGCCAATTGATTAGGCTGAAGTTCAATCAATTGAGCTAATCGATCAACCTGTTTTCGTGAGAGCACATAAAGACTATGAATCAATTAAGGCAATCGATTAAGCCTTCTCCAATTAATTAGACTAATCAATTGTGGTCTTTTTTAATAAGAGAACAGAAAGTTTGAGAATCAATTAAACAATCGATTAGACTGCTTTCTCTCACGATTATAAAACTTCTAAATCAATTGAGACAATCAATTTGTAGTTGTTGAATTGATTGATATGACTCATCGATCCATGTTTGAAAAAGAACTGTTTTGCATGTTTGAATGGGCAGATCTTACGTGGCAAACGATTAGGGATAAACCTAATCGATTAGGAGGTGTTAAAGAATCTTAGAAAAAGGTTTTTGTAGACATTTTGAACAACAAACGTTTACACCAATTCTTGAGTTTTAGGCAACAAGTGTTGTTGTACTTTTTAAACATTAAAAGACTAACCAAAGTAAGAAAAGAGTAAGCAAAGTGAGGTTTATGTTGTAAAGTTGTTTTCGATTTCTTTGTAATCTAGTTTGCGTTTCTTGTTTATATTTTTTGTGTTTGAACTTGTATGAGACTTTTCTGCCTTCGAAAAGAGGTTTTCATAATGTATTTGTGAGTGATGAGTGAACCATTAGATTAGACACCTTAAGCAGATGGATACCAAATAAAATCATGGGTGTTAGCATTGTGAAGATATTCATTTCAAGTATCCGCCGTAAATCATCATCGAAAAAGCAGACAAAGTTATTTACCACCCTTCTAGCTCTCTACGTGTCCTAACAAATTTGATATGATTTGGATATTAATTTATTTATCAACATTTTTTTAAAAAAAATAATTTATTTATAGTTTTTATTAGTTATTTTATTTTTGACAAATAAAATAAGTCTAATTATTAGTAATAACGAATTAGAGTGCCATCGTTAACAGCGAAAATTCAATTTAAGAAGCAGGCATGGACCAGCAATTTAGGATGACTCCTCTCCTTCGTCATTGAAAATAAGATTTCCGTAAACACTGGTACAAAATTACGTAAAGATATTCCATTAATAACCGGACTTAGAAAAGTATATAAATATTTAAAATAATTAATAATTTTATAGGAAAATTGATAAACACATAAAAAAAAATCAAATTCATATAGTGACATTATTAAAAAAATTAATTAGTTTCCCACTACCGTTAGCAAAAGAAAATAAAATAAAATAAAATAAAATAATTGAAATTCTTAACCGTCATCTTAACGACTCCGAGAGAATCCACATATCGTAAATAATCGAATCATCGTCCTAAACATCGTCACGAGATAATCCACTCAGTCCCAAATAATGTGTAAGAACACATTAGTGGAGCCGTAATGGGTCCCCACGTGAAAGGGGCCAGAGTCGACATGGAAGCACGTTGCAGGCCGTACACATTCCTTCCGGCATCGGCAGACGAGCGCCACCTCCGACCACTACCCATGCTTCGACCAAAAGCAAAGCAAAGCAAAGATCTCGCCGACGTGTCCCCGCGGGACCCACTGCCCGGCACGCTTCGGTCAGGCGGGGTTTGACTCGGCTCGGGCGGCGGGTAGGAGCCGCCCACCCCCTCCAATCCAGTAGCTGGCGCCCGTCGTTGCGGGCCCCACGGCGCGTGACACCGTACCTCCAGCTGCCCGCGTCCCTCTTTAAAATTGCCGCACCGCTGCGGCTGGCCGTGTCTCCACCGCCGTGTCTTGATTTTGTTCCGACGCTGAGGTTACGGGCGATCCTTCCTAAGTGATACGGCAACAAAAAATATCTCATTGTTTGAGAGGAGGCGAGAGCAAGATCCTCGGAGTCGTTTCCGCCGCTATCTTCGTTGTCGTTGTCGCCATCGCCGCGGGGATTTCGAAGCAGCTGCGCAGAAAGGAACGCAGGGGAGATTTAAAGCGCAAAGGTTGAGGAAAGGAGCAGAGGATCTTGGGTTCTGCTTCCTTGAACTGAGCAGAGGTATACCGGAGAGGAAGACGAACACATGGCTTGGCCGGCGTGTTTGAATGAGTACGAGAAGCTCCTTATCCGGATGGACACTCCCAGGTGATTCAAATGGATCTCTGCTTTCTTCTGCAAAAATGTGTTCTTTCCTTGCCGTGTATTGACTCCTCTTCTTCCGCGCTCTGTGTTGCAGGGTTGCGATCGACAATGCCGTCTGCCCCACCGCGACTCTCGTGAAGGTAAGCAAAAAAAAGATTTAAAAAAAAATCGGTAGGTTCCTCTCTCCTAGCTCTCTTCTTGGTCTCACGCCGGCCGCCGGGCATGGAATCGTAGGTTGACAGCGCTAGGAAGCATGGCATCCTCCTCGAAGCCGTGCAGGTCCTTACAGACCTCAACCTCTCCATTGAGAAGGCCTACATCTCCTCTGACGGCCGCTGGTTCATGGACGTCTTCCACGTCACCGACCAGTTCGGTCGCAAGCTCACCGACGACAGCGTCATCTCTTACCTCGAGCAGGTCTTGATCCTCCTTGTTTCTTCTCCCGCTCCGGCCTAAAACTTGGCCATTGTGTTGGCATTTCTTAATCTGCTGTTAAAAATGCAGTCTTTGGAGACGGAGGAGGGCCACCACTTGCGACCCATTGCCAGCGGCGAGGGCTTTACCGCCCTCGAGCTCACCGGCGCCGACCGGCCGGGCCTCCTCTCAGAGGTATTCGCGGTGCTCACCGACCTTGGATGCGGCGTAGTTGACGCGAAGGTGTGGACCCACAACGGTCGGATCGCGTGCCTTATTTCCATCCACGATGAGCTCTCCGGCGACTGTATCGACTACGACTCCCCCAGAATCCGCCATATGGAATCCCGCCTCCTCCATGTCCTGAAGGGAGACGGCGGCGTCTACGGCGCCAGGATTGTCGTCTCGGCTGCTACCATCGCCCATCCCGATCGCCGCCTTCACCAAATGATGTTCGCTGACCGTGACTACGAGCGCACCACATTGTCTTCTTCATCACCTTCCATCTCTGTCCAAAACTGGATCGAAAGAGGGTACTCCGTCGTTACCGTGCAGTGTCTCGATCGCCCGAAGCTCCTTTTCGACGTGGTGTGCACTCTCACAGATATGGAATACGTCGTGTTCCATGGCACCATCGACATAGATGGTCACATTGCTCATCAGGTCTCAACTTTACCAAATTATCATTAATCGACCAAAAAAAGTTCTGATCTTTCTCGCTACTCCATCTAATTATATTCGTGGAATCAATTCAGGAATTCTACATACGGCACAAAGATGGTAGCCCAATCAGCTCCGAAGCAGAGAGGCAAAGAATGGTTCAATGCTTGCAAGCAGCCATCGAGAGGAGATCAATAAAGGTGGCCAAAAAGGAAAAAAAAAAACAACTACACAAAAAAACTTTAATTTGATTCCTTCCTTGTTCATTAACTAAAGCTAGAGGGAACTGAACAGGGGCAAAGGCTAGAACTCTACATGGAGGATCGCCCAGGGCTCCTCTCTGAAGTAACTAGAACACTTCGAGAGAACGGTTTACTGGTCACAAGAGCGGATGTGTCATCCAAGGGAGACATGATTTCGTGCGTGATCTACGTGACGGACGCCGCCGGGCAACCTGCGGAACCAGGGGTCATCGACGACGTGCGGCAAAGGATAATACCCGATTGCCTCATAGTCGAGGAGCAACGGCCGCAGTTCCACCGCCAAGAGGGGGCGCAGGGTTTGGGTGGCGTCGGCATCGGGCTGTTCTACTTGGGCAATCTATTCTGGAGGAATTTGTATAATTTAGGATTGATCAAATCCTTTTCGTAGCTCTATTGCTGGCCATTTTTTTTGTGTGTGAGTGTCTACTCTGTATATTGAATCCATTACTTGAATTGATCTGCACATAGTAGGTAAAGCAGAGCTGAGGGTGGTGGATTGTGATTGGTTTTCTGCAAGTTTATTGTTTAACCGAGGATTTGACATTCTTTGTACATAAGTAATTGGTATTTAGCATATTGACATTTGACTTAAATAACCTGTTCCTAAATTTGTTGTTCTCACATCTCGTGGAGAACCTCTAACCCGAAATTTGACATTATGAGTCTTTCTGCTCATCTAAATATTCCTGTTAATAGTGGAGATCACATCAAGGAAGTAGGTTGCCTGCCTAATTGCGCATTTAAATTAATATTCAAAAGAGACGGAATGAACAAACTCAAGTTGGAAAAGAACAATGTGGTTGGGACTTCTTGACATCAGATCTGTCCTCCTTTGTTCATTAGATCTATGGTCGACCATCACAATGCTTGATGGACTTTGCTATCCGCCGGCGCCCACTAATCGATCGCCGACTAAGAGCATGCAGAAGGGACAAGCTCTTCTTTCTTCTCTTCCATTTGTCACCACGCTGCTGGTTGCTCTGCTGCTCCCAACGCATGAAACGCGACGTCTGCATTTGACAGACGACCGACGAAAAAGACAGCGCTCGACCCGCCGCGATGCACGCCGGCACGTCGCTTCCGGTCTCAGCTGAGCTGGTGGCCTCCCAAACTCTGTATACTTTTGATTAATTTATTCTTTTTTGCTTGTTATGATCTAATAGTTAATTTCAGATGACTTTGCAGGAACCATATCTTATCAGCGATCTTTCTCGGGAGGAATTAGGAATCTACAGTGGCAGAGATGCCATAACATGGGTCTCGGTAGCAGCCAAAGCAGAGCGTTACAGTGGGAAAAGTGGAGCTCGTATAACTTGTGTCTCGAGAAATGCTAGGGCTCCGCTGCGTGCTGCTCAATTTGCTGCCTGTATCAACCTCATCCACTGTGCAAGTGGGAGTGGAAGATGGTTTCTTTATTTGTTCCACGACATGGCCGCAGGGTTGCAGGCAGCCTTTGTTCATGTTCTGTTCTTGCATGCTCTGTAAATTAAACCTCTGTTTTCAACCCTCAATCACGCGGCAGCGTTGGATGGGTTGGGAAGGGGAAGTTGGTTCAATGGAAAAAGATAAGGGCTGTGGTTACATCTTATCGATGCCATTGATTCTGATCAGTAAATTCCTGAGTTTCTCACAAAACCAATCATGATAACAGATATCAGGTCATGATGACAGAAATACTAACACATTTTCTACGAACAAGCATTCGAACATATATAGTCATTCAATTATTCTTAGTGTTCATTGGCAGATACTGAAAATCCTCACCTCTGTTCAGGAGGTTCAGCTTAGTGCTTTGTAAATCTTTGCAGGACATCGAAAAAGTCAGGGAAGGTCTTGCGCGTGCAACCTGGGTCATTGATAGTTACAGGAACATCACCGCAGGCTGCTATAGAGAACGCCATCGCCATCCTGTGGTCGTCGTAAGTATCGACAGAAGTGACATTCAACTTTTCTGGGGGAGTAATGATGCAGTAATCTCCCAGCTGATACATGTAAAGAATGATTTTTTAGGAAAGACACAAGGTATCTGAGCAAGAAGAAAAACAGAAACATCAATAAACCTTTCGAAGTTCTGTACAGATGGCTATCATCCTCTCAGTTTCCTTTACTCTCCATGAAGCCACTGATAATTTAGAAGGAAATATTTAGTTCAGTGAGAATAGAAAATAACAACAAATTTAAGCAAGCCGCCATTGTGTATCAGCTGAGTAGCGCAATATCTGAGACTAACCATCTCTTATGGCTGTAGGTCCATCCGCAAATAGGGCAACAACAGCAAGGGTCATTGCTACATCAGGCATCTTGTTCATGTCGACATCAATGCCATGCAAATGTTTCTTCTTCGAAGAATCCCGCGGTGGACCAGTAACGGTTACACTATTCTCTGTCCATGAAACTTTTGCGCCCATTTTTTCAAGAACTTCGGCAAACTTAACATCGCCCTACGTTTAAGGAAAAAATGAAAGCTAAGTGAAAAGTGAAACAACATGGCTTCTAGATGCTAGAGGATATAAAAATACTCTGAACCTTAAGGCACCTGTAAACTGGATGTTCCACAACCTTCTACAGTGACGGTGCCACCTGTGACCGCGGCACCTGCTAAGAAATAACTAGCACTTGATGCATCACCTTCTACATATGCGTTTCCAGGAGACCTACCATAGGCAAGACCCAAATGACGGTAACATTTTCATCAATTAGTTTAGTGGAGTCATTGTAATTGATATAAAAAATTCAAACTTACTTGTACTTCTGAGCACCCTTGATGAAGAATCTCTCCCAACTATCAGAATGCTCCACCTTCACTCCAAAGCGTTCCATCAATTTCAAAGTCATTTCTACATACGGAATGGAAATGAGTTTATCAATGATCTCGATCTCAACATCTCCTCGTGCTAAGGGAGCTGCCATAAGCAAAGCAGACAAATACTGACTGCTAATGGATCCGGAGAGTTTAACCTAAAGAAAATGATGAAGGAAAAGAAAGCACCATAAATAAATCAGTATCAGAAAAAGAAAACAGAATACGAAATCTGAACTGTAGAAGCATATAGCTAAGCTTGCATGTTCATTGTTGAAGAATCGAAAACATATACAACCAAATTAATTGTCCAGATATTGGTTTGGCATATGCATTCTTTTTCATGGGTGCCACAATAATAAGTGATGGATTACACAATGATTTACGCACTGCAGCTGTTAAATCAGCTTCCTAAGTTGATCTTGTCACACAATGCAATTATCTCTTCCCAATCATCATCAAATTGTATTAATCCCCACTACTTGGGATCAGCGACATGAATCTTAACTCCCCATGGAACTCTATGTCCTGTATAGTCAAGCATGAGAATAAACTGACAAAAATTATGTGGTGATAATGGACCTGGAAACAGGTTTGTCTACTAAATTCACCCTATTACAGATTAGTTAATAAAAATATCAGATTGAAGTTTATGATAAGAAATAGGATTGACTTGATCAGCACACTGTTCCATAAAGAGAAAATCATTGTAAGAGCTTACGCATCAAGAAATAACTACTTTTGTTAATTCGAAGCCCCAGTCACCAGATTGAAAAGAAGTAATCTTATTGTTTCACTGACCCACATGCTCATGTAGTTTGTATAGCATTCTAATTAAAATATACTACATGATTAAAAAGCAGAAAAGATATCTGTAGTTAACACATATGAAGCTGAAGAGTTGACAAACTGGAAGGTAAGTATAACACATTCTTACCTTGATATCTCACATTATTGCAGAAATTCATCGAGCAAAATATTGTTGATTAGTGACATTGCATGAGAATTAGTTGGATTTCATGTCTTGTTGTTCTGTGCAATAGATAAATGAGGTTCAATATAGGAGAGATTATGATTTAGTTGCATTGCAGATGAAATGTCATGCATATTGTATATCAGTCTCCATCAGACAATGTCTTGCATAGTTCTGGCATGTTATAATGGTGTTAAGATTATTTCGTCCAATCTCAAAAGATGTTAAAAGGATATAACCAATGGTTAGGCCAATTGATCAACCTTAATTCCAAATGAATGCAATTGAACATATCAAAGCTGCTGTACTAATTTTGGAGAGAATTACTGTAAGAATATACCAAGCATCAACAATTGTAATTCAATGTAAACAACATAAAAATCCAAAGCAAAATGTTGAGACATAAAAGCCATAAAAGGTGTCTAGCGTTTAATTAAGACACACTCCTAAGAATTTTTTTAATATACATATGTGAATTGTTTCTTTAATTGATTGCCTTTGGAACCTTTCACCCTTCTCTCCACTTTTTCCATGGGCAAGCACAAATTCATGTCATTTCAAAAAAAATAGATAATTAGGGAAGAAAAATCTACATACCCACTAAATTTTTGAAGATAGAAACTAGTGGTAATAGTTTAACTTAATAATTAAGAACACTTTGATGTGCAGAAACCGTGATTAGATTAGATATACTGGCTCTATTTGGATTCCTATATATCATATAATAGCATTATTTCATTAGTACACCGTGAACATTGAGCATAGGAAATATACTTACTCAATTAAATTGTAAATAGCTAAATATATGTCTGTTTGTTCAGGGAGAAATCATGTATGGCATCAAAAAATATCCCAATTATTCTAGTCAGACGGTAGTTGATTGTGCGAAACAAATAAGAGAAAATGCAATGGGCAATGTAAACTAGAAGCAGGAAATAAGGTTTGTGATAAAGAAAGACAAACCTTGCCCCCAGGAAGGCCTCCCTTTGCGTTCACCCGGACAGGAGGGCAATTGGTGCCCATGAAACAATCAGCATCTGCACCAAGCTGCTTCAAGCCATCAACCAAGTCTCCTATCGGTCTTTCTCTCATTCTAGGAACCCCATCAAGTACATAACTAAACAAAGAGAGGCAATGTTACAATAAAGCAAAATGAAGATTTTTTTTTTCCTTTTAAACTAGAGCAAAGCATTAGAAACCTTGCATTTCCACCAACAGCTGCCACAGCTGCCGTTAATGGCCGCATTGCTGTGCCAGCATTTCCCAGGAAGAGTTGGACTTCCTCGTTGGGAGCTTCGCTCACCGGGAACTGCCCGCCGCACCCAACAACAATTGATCGCTTAGTTTCAGCATCATCCTCCACAGAAACGCCAAGGGTTTTCAGTGCAGCAAGCATATAACGAACGTCATCACTGTTCAACAAGTTGTCAACCACAGTTGTTCCCTGATTGAAAATGACAGTGGATCAGAAAACAAGTTAGATAAAAGCAGAGCGCGCAAAAAATGATTGAGTCGACCGACAGACGGACCGAATTTTGGAATTCACGAAATAATACTTGAAATTGTTCGTATCCAATTATATTTCCTCATTTTATCCATTGCCGAAATTCAGAGAAGCAACGAATCAATTAATTCTAAAAAGAAATCACTCGGACTAAAATAAATTTCAATTAAGATGACGAACAAAATTTTATCTTTTCCCCAAAACTCGCCGAAGCAGTGCCCAAGCCGAACAGAAGATTCAACCTCTAAACCAATCAATTCACCTCGGAGAGGGCAGCAAGAAGAAGAATTCGATTCGATAAAGACTTCGATCCAGGGAGTTTAACAGTTCCAGAAATCTCCTTTATCGGTTGAAGCACGATCTCCGATGCTGCAGACGGTTTCTCAGCGGCCACCGCGACGGAGGCCGATACTCGAAGAGGAGTCCACTTAGTACTGCTGTTCCCCGCCCTCAAACAAGGGAGAGGCTCGTGCTTGGCTATTGCTCTGGCACAAAGGGAAGAAGGAGCGGGCGACGGCTTGCGAGATCCGCCTGAATGATACAACGACAGCGTAGGGTTCACCACCAATAACTTCGCCATTGTTGCCTGCGCCATGATCTCTCTCTCTCCGCTCAACGATTTGGGATGCACAAGTGCGATAACATCATTATCTGTCCGTGCTAAACACCTAAGACTGCCATGTCATAGCTGGACCCGTATTCATCATAATTTACTCCCTCTCATACTTATGGGGCCGGAGTGAGGGAGCCGCTGTGTTGGCAGTTCCAACCTTTTGTAGCGATTTGGGATGCACAAGTGGTGAAATAAACCCAGCGGGCCGCGGCATAAGTGGTGCCCCTATTCGTGACTCATTACATTAACTTGTCCTGAACTATTGTACACCGATGGATCTAATTCGTATCCCAAATCGTGTAATCGTTCGTGTCCTCCTAGTACCAACCTCCATCTATCTCGTCACCTACCGCATAAAAGCGGTGCGTTAGTCCGGCGGGATATAACCTACTCCCATATGAGACCGATGTGGCGTCCTCTAATTGAAAGCTTTGATATGCCCCGCATGGGACCCACGTTTGTATTAGACTCACACCTAATTCGACCATAAGTTAGATGGGGGTTCAAAGCACATGCTGTTATTAAAACTTATTGTTGTTCATGGGATATGCTTAAGTACATGAAGAATTAAATAACTAATGAAATATCCTGTTAGGAAAGATAGACTACAGACTAGAGTAAACAACTAACTTAAAAAAGGATTTTTTTAATTTTTTTTTAAAATAATATTAAATCTCTTTTTAATCAACCGTCCTAATAAATCAACCGTTGTATCTAGGTAAGATTTTGAAATTATCAAATTATATTGGTTAATTTATAAATGATCAAATTTCCTACTCACGTCTATTTTTATTCCTATATTATTCTCAATCAAGTCGATTTTTTTTATCACATAGGTTAGTCAACCTTTAATCTGCTTAGAGCTTTAGTTAATTTTCAAATGGTTAACTCTTTCTTATACTTCTTTAGATGATAGCCCGATTGACTAGAGTTAAGCTCACACAAACCTAACTTTATCAACTTGAACTCTTGGTTCTGGGAATGTTCCTTGTGAAACAATTTCTTCTCTTCTGTTTGCATTTATGTTCTGATATATCAAGATTAGGTCGATGCATGTTTTTAAATTTCAAGAAACATGATAGGTATGAACATTAATTACTAGCCCAACAAGGGATCGTATGTATTGGTCAATCCTTTATGAATGCTAAATGATGCATGACAAACAGATTGATCTTACCCTGTAACCTCTATATGCTGCTTGGATTTTGATTGCTGAAATGTGGGCATAGTTGGGAACAATCCTTGGTTTTCTTGCAGGCGATTTCGATTGTTGAGCCTTCTTGGGGAGCACTTGCTGCACTCTATATTGTTGGTGTTGCTCATTTTGAACATCCTCCAGTATTCGCTCAATTATGTTTTGTTGTCTATGCATTTGAATAAAGGAACCATTCTCATCATGGTTGGATTTGCTAAATCCCCACTTTTTCTTCTCTCTTTTTTGCTTGTCCTGTGAGTACTGCAGTCACAAAGATCACATTTAGGAACTGTCTGAATCTAAGGGCGCCTTTAGTTCGACTTACTTGGATTGGGGTACTTGTCTGGACCAATTTATCCTTAGAGCTCGAAGTGAAGGCTCTTTTGATGAGCGTAAACCAACCCGATGTCTTGCCCATCTCTAGCGATCACTTGATTCAACAGAAATAAATGAAACAATTAAACTTTTAGACACTTATCACCATGCACAGCTCTCTTGTTCTCTTGAAGCTCGATAAAGCAAAGTGAGTATTCAATCTTTCATGGATTCTTAGAGCTCCATGGTATATATCATGTTAACAGTCTAGAACTTACAAGCTCATAATCTACTAGCTGATATTATCTGGAATTTCATGTTTGTTTGCTTGGTTTATTTTCAAGAAAGAAAAAAATTGTTTTGCACATTTTTATCATATTTCTTTCATCTTGTAGTACTTCTTGAAGTATTCTTCACACCAAGAACAGGTTAAAGTAGAATTAAGATTACTATTGAATACTTTTCACAACGAACAAAATGAAATTTCTTCTCTAGGCTAAGAAATCTTTGTTATATATCATTAATCGAAGTTTACAACTATAAATTGCTTAAGGTAGTTGCTGAATTTATATAGATAAACAAAATGATGTTTTCTCTTTACCTGTGGGAATTACCTCACTGTGTCTTGCACAAAACCATGTTGTTGGCTTGGGTTCTTTCTCATTCTTGGAAAACTGTCTCCAAGTCTCTCTCACATTCAACTTTTTTTTAGTCTCCAGGTTGTTTTATACCAGCTTTGGATCGACCAAGAGGAGGAGGATGACCACTTACTCCATGACCCCCCAAGCCAACTTTACTTGAACTAAAAGATTTCTGAAGACAGCTATGGGCACTTGAGACAGATCAGTTGGCCCCTTCCACTACATAGAGCTGCACTGGCAATGACTCTCAGTGGAGTTTATGTCAAGTTTCTCTAAAGGTATGTTCATTCTTTCTCTGCTCTGTTCATAGGATTACTGATCTAAGTCTCTATGTGGGCATTCATTCTCAGCACTTGTAACTGTTAACCAAGTTCTGGAGCAAAATGAGGAAAGATAGGCAATCATTGATGAAGACAGAAAAGAAATATTTGTTTAATCTTTACAGATCTTTAGGGCTTTTAGCCATAGAGATGTGGATTTGTGTTGTAGGTTAGGAAGCAATGGCTGAGTGGTGGCTTACAGCATACACAAGTCAGTGTTGGCCATTTGCTTATAAGCTACTCTACACAAACAGGGTTGTTTAGTTGCTAGACTCCTCATTGTCCTACATCCTAAACCTTTTGAAAACCTTTTGAGTTTGGACCTTATTTTCTCATTGGGCCCTGTGAGAGTAGAGAAAAGAAGCAACGTACAAACTTTATTGTTGGATTAAATGGGACGATGTTAAGCCTATACCTGACCATGGTTTGATCCACCGATTCTAACGGTTGAATCGCTGATTCGACTATTAAAAAAATCTCAACCTTTTACTTTAACCTTCAAAGATGATTACTATTTGCGATTCGGAATCGCCGATCATGGTTTGAAAGGTGATTACTATTTGCAGTTCGGAATCGTCGGTCATGGTTTAGTTCACAATTCATCATGGATCAAGATTATTTATTTATATTTTATTTTTAAAAATATTTTTAAATTTATAAATGTGAAAAAAAATAAAAAGGAATAATTATAACGGAATTAAAATTATGTAATTCGTTAGTTTCTTCAATATTATTTTTTTATATTAAAATCTGAATCATCTCTAATTTAGTGTATAATAAGGGAATTAAAATTATGTAATTCGTTAGTTTCTTTAATATTATTATTTTTAATTAAAGTCTGAATCTTCTCTCTCTTTTGTACTAATAATTTTTTAATATTAATATTATTATATTTTAGTATGATGAAATATATAATATAAATTATATATTTTTTGAATAATTTTGTATGTTCGGTGATAAATTTTACTATATATATATAATTTCATTATCAAATAAATTATATATGGGATATATCATACAAGTTAAATAATTTTTAATAAAAAGATAGAATAAGATTAAGCTATTAAGAGAACTAGATTGATAAATTTAATAAGTTAAAGGTATAATAATTTCATATTAAAAAATTGAAAGTAAATAGATTGAAAATTTTATCTTAAAATAGTTTCATATTAAGTTTTTTTTTAAAAAAATAAATGAGTTGATTTATATTGAATTTCATCATTAATATCATTAAATTTTCATTAAATAATTAAAAAATATTTTTAAAATAAATATGAATAAATTTGACGGTTTGAACCATTGATTTATTAGTTTACTTGGCTTGACCCTTAATCTTGATTATTGGTTAGATCCGTCGAATCAGATCAATAGGTAATCAATCCATTGATCCTGTTCAATTCTGATTTCTGATACGTATGTCAGATCTATTTGTGTCATTGCACACTTTGCTATGATCCTTTGGATATCCATGTCGCCCTCGGGGTTATGTTGCCCTCGGGGTAAGGGTGCTCAATTATCTTCAAATGAGACTTGTAATTAAGGGATGTTCGGCTTTTCGGCCGTCTATCGTAAGTACTTCTCGATTTATCTTGATGGTCGATAAAATTTTTTTATAAAATTAGATCGATCATCCTAAGTTTGATATTACCCTGCCGGATTAATTCTTTTGTTTTTTTGGATAACCATGTCACGTGAGATCCTTTACTTTGGGATTGAGGTAAAGAATCGTTTGTTTCTTAATTTAGTTAATGTTAATATTTGATTCTTTAGTAAGGTCTATTTTTTCCAATAAAAAAATGATTGAGATATTCATATTCCAAGTGATCAACTTTTGTGGATGGCAGTGTGACTTCTGAGACTTTAGATTAATATCTACTTACTGGAGTTTACTGGAGAAATTTGTCAAAATTACTTCAATAAATTTGGATCTAATCAATCAACTCATTAGTAAATCGAGGGATTAAAAGTAGTGGCGTCAATATTACATTATGGATCATGTCCTTCTACAATTTTTTTGACACGCTTTTGATTACTGATCACCCTTTTGGTAGATTTATTCACATATTTACCAACAATTCCACTATTTTGAGATACCCTTCGGGTTTTGCAGCTGTACTCCTTTATGTATCAATATCTTCAATTTAATAATGTTAGTGATTCAGTCGCTTTTTTTAAGCATCCATAATGGAATGTTAAATGGGTATAATAATATCTATTTAATATCTCCTTTTCATTGTGAGTGTGTATTATAATGTCCACTTATAAGAAAGAGGAAAGAGAGTGTTTAGAGGTTTGAACACCTTTGAACACCCTTTCACTCATTTTTTTTTATTTTCTTTTTCTTTTTTAAATTGTAAAATTTTTAATATTATTTAAAAAATAATAAAAGAGATGAATGAGTAGATGGTGGAGCCTATAAATAATGAGTATTAATGTTAAAAGGGATGTAAGTGAAAAGACATATTGTTATAATGAGTATGTGGCAGTGGACCTTATACCTTTGATAAGGTGATGGATGTTATAATAAATTAGCATTGCGGATGCTCTTAGATGTTGACTTATCCTTGTAGCAAGATTTATTCCTTACGATAAGAACTTTAGGTTGAGATAAAGGTTGAAACTTTTGTCTTTAAAATTATATTCCTTTGCCCGAGTGTTTTTAGTTTAATGACGATGTTCCAAGATACAATAAATTTTGACTCAAAATAGAAACATTTTAAATTATGAATCTAGATGAACTTTTGAAATCTCGCCTATATTTGAGCTGGCATACTCATTTGCATTGAAAATGACGTGGAAATATTGTGGTCTATTATTCTGATTGATGGTGTAGTTTCAATTGCATGTTGAATGATTACTATTTTTCATCCGCTATATTAGTAGTTACCATATTAGAATCGTATGTACTTCTCCAATGATATTTTTCTAACTTTAGTATACTCCCACTATTCTTAGTGAATTTGACGTTATCCGTCTTGAAAAATGATTTACTTAAGGGAATGAAAAACTTGAAGCTCCTTAACTTTCGTAGTATCCCACAAAATGATAACTAATGATTTTTTAGTCCAGTTTTCTTTTGTTAGACATATAGGGTCTAGTCTCAGTTGGACAATCCTATATATATAAACGCCTAATGCTAGACATTCTACCTATCCACATCTCGTATGACGTAGTTGAACAATGAATACCTAATGCCAGACATTTGAACAATGAAAACCTAATGGTAGGCATTCTACCTTCGATGATTAGGAATCACCGGCTCTATGGTTCCTGAACAGATCAACCCTTAACCATAACCGTCCAAGATAGTTACAGTTCATGATTCAAAACCTTTGGTTCCTGATTCGTCACGGTTCAAAATTATTAGTATTTTTTTAAAATTATAAATTTATAACAAAATATATCAAATGAGTTACACTTATTTAAGTTGTCTATGTATCTCCTATAATTTTAAAGGAGTATTTAAAATTTAGAAGTATTGTGAATAGTACTTCTTTGTATCTCGAGTGTTAAAATTTGTTCGGATATATTATTAATAAATTGAATATTATAATCCTCATTTAGACTTTTTTTATTTTTCTGAAATCGATATGATGAACCTCCTTTTTACTATGATTAGAAAATTGAAGTTGAAAGCAATTGAGATTTTAGAATTAAAAGATGAGAATAGAGAAGATGATATAGAAATGAAGAAATTAGTTCATTATTTATAAAATTTAAAGAATAATGGATACATAGGGTAATCACTGATAAAAAATAATTTAATAATCTAAACCATTAAAAAAATAATCCTCTCTCTCTCCTTTAATGGTCAGAACTAACGGTCGGAATTACTTTTACACAGTTTAAAGAAATTAATACTCTCTTATTCTTCTTTTTATATACCAAAATAAAATTATTGATTTGTTATTAAATAGTTAACTACCATGTATGAATATTTATATGTTCTAGTATAATTGGTTAAGATATTGTCACCCAAAATACTTAGGTTCAAATCTCGGGCAATACAATTGTTTTCTAACAAATTATATATATATATATAGAGAGAGAGAGAGAGAGGGGGTGTGATCTCCTGTGCGCAACATCGCTCATTTTTTTTTATTTTTTTAATATTTTAAATTTAAAAAATTAATTAAAAAATTTAACATTTCCTTATATAAATTTCTAATACATTAATATATCCCCTTAACATATTACAATACTCAA
>JBBMJZ010000002.1:4004450-4016393 GCA_037833815.1 Zingiber zerumbet
CTTATTTCTTTTTTATTCCACTCACTATTATTTTCTAAAGGAAATTTAATATTCATATGCTTATCTTAAAATCTAGTAGGTATTACAAAAACCACGAGCCCATAAGGCAAGTAAGCACATTGAGCGCAAGTACCACACGATACAAGACATCGTAAAGCGAGAAGAAGTTGTTGTCGCCAAGATTGCATCAGCAGATAACCTGACAGATCCTTTCACTAAGGCCCTTCCGGCGAGAGCTTTTGATGGGAATGTTGAGGGGATGGGAATCAGATGTATGGCAGCATATATGGCAGCATAATCTTTTAGTATAAGTGGGAGATTGTTGTGATGTATACTATAAGCCTAGCTTTTGTATGAACATCTATTTTTTGAGATATTTTGAAATGAGAATCACTTTGGTCAAACGTTGCATTTTATATTTATATATATGCAGTTGTCCATTTAATTTATATTATAGATAACATGGTGTATAGTGTCACACAGAAGACTAAAATATCGGTTCCTTATAAATTATAAATAGTAGCTCACGACCAAGATGGATAGGGACAAACCATTGGAATGGTTGTAATATAATTTGGTATTAGTTTGTCTTGACTATAAAATGACACTAGTACACTATGTGTGTATTGAGCATGACCATTTGAGATTGTTTGATTTATACTTGTTGGTGCAATCGACCTCCAAGGTTTTAATGTCAGACAAATATGTTTAAGTATGTTTAAGTATAGAGCATGATCTAGGGAAGTCCTAGTTGTAGGATAGGCAAGGGAAGTCCTAGTTACAGTCTATGCAAGAGAAATCTTAGTAGATCGTGGAAGCCAGGTGGATAGATCTGGAGGACCTGATTCCTAGGTAGCCGAATATTGAGACCTAGTTATAGGCTAGGGAAGGGAAATCTCGGTAGATCGTGGAAGCTAAGTGGATAGGCCTGGAGGACCTGATCCCTGGGTAGCCGAATACTGAGTCTTGGTGAGTGAAGTCAAGTGAAGAAAATCCTAGGAGGAGATAACCTTACGTAATGAGAAGTCTTGGAGGAGTGAACTCCAAGCAAGGTTGATCGGATGGTTTCCGGTCGACCGCGCACAGTCGACCGGACCAGCGGATCTCGGTAAATCTAGGTTTAGGTTTACCATTATATTCTGTATTATTATTATTGTTATTGGCTAATATAATATTGCAGGAAAAGTCTTAGTGGATCAAGCGATCAAATACTGAGCAGGCAAAAGTCCAAACAGGTCTGGAGGGCCAATGTTTGGCAGGTAAGTTGAGGTATGCAACTAGAGAAGCGACAGTGAGGTCGGGTTCGTAAAGGGAATAACCTAAGGTCATTGATCCAACTGAAGAAACTGGGAAGGTTTCTAAGTTGAGATCAAGACAGTTCTACTGTCTATATTACTCATGCATTATATTACTATGCTAACCTTTGTTTTACAGGAATATTGTTTAAATATGTTTTGTAGGTTCGGCCTGATCGGTCGATCGAACAGGAGGATCGATCGACAGAACCAGCTTGACTCAGACCAGAGATCAGCTCAGACCAAAGCGGAGCACAGTTCGATCGAAGCTTGATCGGTAGACCGAATCAGAGGATCAGTCGACCAAACCAATCAACATTAATGTAGCATTAAATGTGGATCTTGGCATATTTCAACGAACAGGGAAAGAGCCTGTTCGGTTGACCAAAAAATAGGATCAGTCGACCGAACCCTTAATGACTAGTTAATGTAAAAGATCGAGCTAGCATCAAACTCCAGCCAGGAAGGAAGGGAGCGGGTTCGGTCGACCGAACAAAAGGATTGATCGACCGAACGACAATGAGACTTACAAAAAGGAGCTCAAGGTTTGAGGATTAATATAACTTTCTGATCATCTAAAGGCTCTCTTCTACGCAAGCTGCACGTGCTACAAGTTCTCTACGACTACTCAAGCTACTCCGTCCGAAAGTACCGACCGAGCTTCTATCTCTGCATCTTGTCGGTATATTATTTCTTAAGCTTGCATTGTATTGTTTCTTTAGTAAGATAGTAGGTTGTTACTATATTACTTATTTGTACGATCTGCTTCTTTTCAAGGATTTCGGAAAGAAGAGTTATAGTGGATTTTCCATCGGTGCAGTTAAGGATCGAGGGCCTTGGAGTAGGAGTTGACCTAGGCTCTGAACCAAGTAACTGAATGAGTCTTCCATTTTATGATATTCACCCCCCCCCTCTATCGCACTCATTCGATCCAACACTTACAACCTGAGGAGTTTCTGGACTAGTTAGCCTTTGTAGAGGAAATTTTAAATTTTAAAGAGGTGATGGAAGCCAAGCATGTGTCATTGGTTGCAACCAGATTGTGTGGGAGAGCGATTGTATAGTTGTAATAACTAAAATTGACCCGAAATAGGTTTTGTAAGACAAAAATTATCATTGAGAGAAAATGAAGAAGCACATGTGAGCAACCTTTTTGTTGTATAATACTTTTAGTGATTAATATATCAAAGGTTGTAGAACTTAAAGCAAGCCACTCGATACGTGAATGAATATACCATCAAAAATTTTTAATTAATCGCCAGGAACAAAATACAAGAAATTGAAGACTAATTGGTGGTAGGATATATTGGAGGTTTGAAATATCATATTCAGGATATAGTGAATATGTTTGACCCCGTTTTTGTATCTACTGCACACTAGAGATCATTGTAGGTGGAAAAACATACACGAGGTAATAACTGATTTTTTCTTACAAACACTGTGAGTGGAGGGCCTAGTGGTGTGGCTACTGGGATTGATAGCAAAGGTATCAAAAAAATTAATAGAGGAACTGGCAACAATGGCAGAACAAGGTGTTTTAATTATGGAGAGATTGAGCACAGGTAGACAATCAGAGTGTAAAAAGGCTGCATAAAAGAAAGCACTACTTGTGGAGAATGATGATCATGAAGAAGGTGTAGCAGAGTTCATAGGAGACCTCGTGTATGATGAGGAGGTCATAAACAAAATGTTGTTGGAAGGAGATGTTGGGACAACATTGGTGGTTTGACATTCCTATTTGACACTGAAATCAATAGTGGACTATGATTAGCCATAGAATAATATTTTTCAATCTAGTTGTACCATTTTGGGTATAGAATATATCATTTTATGATCGATGTTGGAAGTTGTGAAAATATTGTCTCTGTTGAACATGTGCAAAAATTAAATATTTAGATTGGAAATCACCCTACATCTTATAAATTGGCATGACTTAAGAAGGGAGGTGAGGTATCGATGTCAAAGAGAGCTCTTGTTTCATTTTATATTGTTCTAAAATATAAAAATGTTGTTTGATGTGATGTAGTAGTGATGGATGCATGCCACTTGTTAGACAGACCTTGGCAGCATGATAGAGATGTGCATCATGATAAGTCGTCAATACTTACAACTTTATGTTTAAGGGAGTTAAAATTGTGCTACTACCATGCAAACAGACAATGGAACAAACAACCTAAACCTGCAAGTGATGTTTTGACTTTAATTATTGTCATGGACTCAGTTTGACGAAGAACTACAGGAAGCAAAAAAGGGGTATATATTGATGGGAAAGGAGGTGACCAAACTTAGCACTATTCTATATTCTGTTGCTTCGTTGATGGTTGAATTACTGATATTTTTTCCAAAGTTATCAGACGAATTGCCTTCATTACGTGATATTCAACATCATATTAATTTAAAGTTGAGAGCAACACTACTGAATTGATCTCATTACAGCAAGAACCCGCATGAGCATGAGGAGTTGTGCGACAAGTTGAAGAATTGTTGGTTAATGGTCATATAAGGAAGAGCATGAGTGCTTGTGTTGTACTTGCTCATTTGATACCAAAGAAGGATGGTTCTTGGCATATGTGTGTAGATAGTAGGGTCATCAAAAAAATCACCATTAGGTACCTCTTTCCCATTCTTCGTTTAGATAATTTGCTTGACTAAATTAGTGGATCGACTGTGTTTCCAAATTAAATTTGAGGAGTGGGTATTACTAGATTCGTATTAGATTGGAGGATGAATGGAAGATGACTTTCAAGACTAGGGAGGAACTATATAAATGGATAGTGATGTCTTTTGGGTTGTCCAATGACCCTAGTATTGTTATGCATAAGATGAATCAATTATTGTAGCTATTTATTAGGAGATTTATTGTAGGGTATTTTGATATATAGTGCCACTCCTAAAATTCATCTTTCAATGTGAGGGAGGTTTTTAGTGTGTTGCACAAGAAAAAATTTTATGGTGCAATGAAGAAGTGTGTGTTCGTGGCCCCCAAGGTGTTGTTTTTAGGATATACCATTTCAAGAGCAGGTTTGGAAGTTGATGTCATTAAAGTACAAGCTATGAAGGAATAGCCTTCACTGACAACCTTGATAGAAGTTTGGATTTTTTCACAGTCTGGCCTCATTTTACAAGTGTTTTATTACTTCTTTTAGTAGTATCATAACTCCTATAACATATGGTATGAAGGATATCATGTTTAAGTAGATTGATGGTGCAGAGTTAGATTTCTGATTAATTAAAGAGCGACTCACAACTTTGCCAATCTTAGTGCTCCTAGACTTTTCATGTCCTTTTGAGTTACACACAAATGATTCTATGTTGGTATTGGCGTAGTACTCAATCAGAATAACAGACCTTTGATGTTTTTCAGTGAAAAGTTATCAGGAGCAAAGCTTAATTACAATGCTTAAGATGTTGAGTTTTATGATATTGTGAAAGCAATGATGCGTTGACTTCACTATTTATTCCATAGGGAATTTATTTTGAACATAGATCATGATTCATTGAGATATCTACACCAGCAAATTAAAACAAGGTGTCACCCCACCATGAGAGATGGGTTGCTTATTTGGAGCAGTTACTTACGTGGTTAGACATAAAGCAAGGGTTGCTAACCAAGTGGAAGATGCTTTGAGTAGCAAGAGAAGCCTACTAATTATGATGCAAGTTGAGGTGCTAGATTTTGACTCTTTTCATGATTTGCTTGTTACTGATCCTTATTTTGTTGTGATACTGCAAGATGTACAAGTTAGGAAGAAAAATATAACTTTTACTGCATGATGGATTTCTTATTAACGGCAATTAGTTATATATTTTAGATTGTAGTCTTTGCTTGCATATAATCAAGGAATTGTAGGGTGAGGGGCACGCTAGTAAGGATAGAGCATTGCAATTGGTTTAAACTTCCTCCTTTTGCCCTACTTTGTGGTGAAAGGTCAAGAAGTACGTGCAGCAGTGCAAAATTTGTCAATTCTCTAGGGGTAGCCACCAATGTAAGATTGTGCATGTCATTGTTAATCCATTCTCAGCCTTGGGTTAAAATTAATTATCATGGATTTTGTACTTTCCACGTACCCAATGAGATAGTGATTTTATCTTTATTATCGTTGATAGATTTTCTAAGATGGTTCATTTTATTTATTGCAAGAAGACTACTGATGATGTTAATGTGGCACAATTATTCTTTCACGATATCAAGCTATCATCTTCATGGCCTTCTGACATCCATTATTTCATATCAAAAGACTCATTTTTTTAGTCATTTTTTGTGCATCCTGTGGAAGTTGATCAATACAAAGTTGAATTTCAATAGTGCTTATCATCCTCAAATAAATGGGCAAATGGAGGTTGTGAATAGGCCGCTTGGTAATTTATTGCGATGTTTGGTAGGTGATCATGTGAAGAGTTTGGATCAAAAGTTGTATCAAGCGGAATTTGCTCACAACAATGCAATGAATGATAGTATTGGTTTCAACCTATTCCAGTGGGTTGTTCCACTCAATCTTATGGTCCACTATATTTGTTGTCATTACCGAACAAGACTATGGTCCATGGAAAGCAATTGACATTGTGAAGTGCTTATAGGGGGTCCATAAAGTAGTATATGAACATCTATCCAACTCTAATTCCAAGTACAAATACAAAGCATACAAAAAGTGTTGAAACTTAGAGTTTGATGTTGATGACTTTGTGTGGGGAGTTTTAACTAAGGATCATTTTATCATTGGGGATTACAACAAATTGTTAGCCAAGAAGATTAGTCTTGTCAAGATTATTGAGAAGATACAGCCCAATGCATATCATTTGAAGTTTCCTAGTCATATTCACACTAACAATATTTTCAATGTGACGTAGCCAGCAATTCAAGGGTGAATTTTTTCTACCCTAGGGAGAATGATGCGAATCAACAAAGCCTAGAGTTTTGAGACAATTTTAATAGGCAGCTACGGTTGGGTAAACTTTGATCGGCCATAATTTTTGACTTGGGCTGTACCACATGAGCTTTAATAGTCAAATTGAAGTTTATTTAGAGATCTACGATTAATTACCCATAACAGTCTAGTTTCGAACACAAAAATCACTATTTAAAGTTTTTTCAGAAGGTCCAAATAATTTTTATCATGTTTAGTGTTATTTTCATCTTTTGCATCTTTATATTTTTAGAAACTATTTAAACTATTTGTTTAGTTATTTTAGGACGATTTTTTTATCAGTAACAATTTTCAACAGCCATCCTCCTTAGGGAACGATGAGTTTTGCTTTTCTATTTCCTGGTATTCTGCTGAATTGATAGGTTATAGAAAATTATTTTGATATTCACACTCGAATTAACAAGATCAATAGCTTGCGCTGCGTCACTAAGTAGGCCAACAATTATTCACCCATGATAGTTAACTAATGCTCACATGACTAATCTGTTTATGCACAAATGATGTTTAACTAATGCTCACCAATGATAAGTTTTAGATTATAGGTATAGAAGATGACAATGAAGGTCAAGATACCTACCTCTACAAAATCCCAATATTAATCAACTAATCACTAATAGAAAGGTTGATGTAAAGATAAATTTTAAAATCAAACCTTTGGTTGTTGAATGAGATGGAAAAAATTAGTAGTGAATTGAATGGGTGGGATGGGTGATCCCACCTAAAGAATCATAAGTTGTAGACAAGGAGCTAAGAGTTGTCGAATCACGTTAAACATCAGCATTTTACCTTGGTTTGCATTCTTTTGTTATTGTCATTTCCTTTATATATTTCCATTGCATAATAATTGTTGTAGATGTCACACCCTGGGGGTATGCATGCCCGACAACAGACAGCATCTCCCCTAATATGACAACAAGAAACTTAGATACATTGTCACAAGGTTATACAAGTGTAATAATTATAGCTCACACAGCTGGAAACAAGCACAACGGAAGATATAAGATAACTAATAAAACATAAAAATGTTGAGGTTGCAAGGTTGCAAACATAGTCCCACATTGAAAATACATGAGAAAGATCATGAGTTTATAAGAAAAAGATATCTCCATTGGTATGAGGCATTTTGGGTAAAGCCCAAAATAAAAACCATGAGAGCTTAGACCCAAAATGGACAATATCATATTATTATGGAGATATCTGAAATCTTTTGGTCCTAACAAAAATGACTAACTGCATCCATAAATCCTCTATCTGCATAACTAGTTTATAACAAGCATATAACAAGTCCTGACTAGTACAACATGCTACCACGAGTACTGTGGCATGACAGGATGAGTTAGCTATCTAGCTCCCCAAGGAGAACTCTCTACTATCCATGGGTAGATAGGATATATATAAACAATCACTTCAGGAGAATATTCTACCATGGATGGTCTCATAGGCAGACAAGATATATAAGTATACAAACCAAAAATGATAAGTTAATATCATTATGTCATAGTGATAGTCTCAATCAAGGGAAAACATAGTTATCTAGTCATACTATCTCATCTAACTTCAAAATAAAGTAGTCATGGATGTTGGTCCAAAGTAAATATCTAGTGGAATACTCTACCATTCTACTAGGATATAATATACATCATATATAGATAGGAATAGTCTCATTGACATATATATGCTTGCATAAGTGTACACGAGCATACTCATAAATACAAACCTAAGTATATAACTAGATATAATGTAAATGCACGAGTATCAATCTATAACTATACTATGATCTAGTATTATCATGTACATCTAAACAATACATGCACGAAGACAAAGGATATTATATAGAGATCCAGTAAATTAAAATATAAGATAAAGTAATAAAAGATCAAGTTCAAGAAATAACATATAGTAGATATCAAGGTAAAAGTAATTACTATACTGATACGACGCATAGGGGTAGGCCCAGAGAAGCTGGGCGGGTGGAAGTCAAGGGGATGTGGAGGTCAGAAGTCGAGGAAACGTGGCAGTCAAAAGTCAAGAGGATGTGGAAGTCAGAAGTTGAGAGGACATGTCAGTCAGAAGTCAAGTGGACGTAGCAGTCAGAAGTCAAGCGGGCATGGCAGTTAGAAGTCAAGCGGACGTGACGGTCAGAAGCCAAGCGGATGTGGCGGTCAGAGGTTAAGAAGTGTGGCAGTCCACAATTAGGGAATGTGGCAGTTAAAAGTCAGAAAGAGAGGTGTATCGCCAAAGGCATTCATCAAATACTGCCGGGTCAGGATATACATGCCAGGAAATATAGGTCGAGACACGCAAAGCCGAGTATACAAGGTAAGATATGCAAGATAGAAAACACAGGGCAGGACATACGTGGTACGACATACCGGATCAGATACGCGTATACCAGATCAGATACGCGTAGGTCAGTATGGGTCAGTAAGATACAAGCAGGTCTAGAAGCACAGGTCAAGGAATACGAGGTCGGGCATACAAGGCAGGATATAAAGGTCAGGATTACAAGTCAAGAGTCATAGGACAAAACTTATGCAGGGTTACAGGTAAGGGATTACAGATCGGGGATTGCAAATCAAGGACTTATAGGTAGGTAGTTGCGGGAATACAGGTCGGGATTTACAGGTCTGGAGATACAGATCAGATCCTACGGGATAGGATGTACAAGGCAAGACATGTAGGTAAGTATCGCGAGTCAGAGGGAGCAACATGCAAGTCAGGAAAGACTGGTCAGGATTTATACAGGCAAGAATATGCGAGGTACAGATCGCAAGTCAGCGTGCAAGGAAGGACCTACAAGGTAAGACGTACAGGTCAGGGGGCAGGGAAGGACCTACAAGGTAAGACGTATAGGTTAGGGGATACCGTTTAAGATGGATAGGTTGGATCACAAGTCAAAACGTGCAGGGAAGGACATGCAGGATAAGACACACATGGTAGGAAATATCGGTCGGTGCTTACAGGTCTGGATTTACAGAGTAGGATACAGAGCGGGATATGCAGGTCAGGAAATAGTGGGCAGGCTTCATAGGGCAAAACTTACAGGGCCGGATGCACGGGACAGGATTTACAGGGCTAGGCGCGCATGTACGGATTTATAAGGCGGGACAAGCTGATCATGATGCTTGAGGTTGAATACGCAGGTCAGGATCTATATGGTCGGATACATAGGTAAGGAAAAATCAAACAACAAACTGAGCAGGCGCTAAACGATAAATAAGCCATGGAAGCATAACCTTCTGTCAGGGAATAACTGTCACATGTCAGAGAATATTTCGATGGTCGGAGGCTCATAGCTAAAGAGATGCTCCTGTAGCCAGTAAAAGGAGGTCATGTGTCATTCGTTGCTAGACAAGCCCTGACACCCGATATTCTTTGACGCTTACCAGGTTCCAGAAGTACTCACTGACATATAAAAAGGGAAGCCTTCTCCCTTACGCAGGTACACTCACTCACCTTTTCGCATCAGTCTTTTACTTTCATCCTTTCACTTTTTTACTATTCTTCTGGGGAAAAAGTACCTGACTTGAGCATCGGAGGGCCTGTTCCGGGGACTTTTCCCTGGTTTCTGGCCTCTAACGTTAGGTGGGCTCGTCTAAGTGTGCGCAGATCCTTCGCTTCATCATCCCAGTCATCACCCTCCGTCAGCCGCTCGTGGGAGCTTTTCCACGCCGTACCTAGACACTGAAGCGCTCTAATGACCTTCCGTCAACGCTGAGGATAATGAGGCCGACCTCCATCTAACTCACCTCCCGGACAGGATCAACAACGAACCAAACATAAATATATATTAATTCTATTTCCTTAAACTGATTATGTTTAGAACATTTGAATGATTTACCATTGATGTGGGGAGCTACCATTGATGTGAGGAGCTCTGCAGTTCTACATATCTCGTAGGGTAGACAGTTGAGCTATAAGGCAAAGTCAAGATGTAGTATAGACTACTTATAGAGCGTTAAAATTCATTGCAGAAGGAACTCCAGATAAGTCCAGTAGCCCAATACACTCCTTCCAGATATGGGAAGCTAACCAAGAGTAAGTTATCATCACCCCTGCTAACCAAGAGTGATAAGTTATCATCACTCCTGTCTCGACACAAATCCTGAGACCCCTTTGGGTTCAGTTTAGGGTACCAAAATATCTCTCAATCTTAGTTCTCGATCCCGACATCCCTTCTAGCTCAATCTCGAAACCTTGCACCATCTCTCAGTCTCAACTCTCAATTGTCGACATTATCTCTGTCTCGACCCTTGGTTCTAGTATCATCTCTTAGTCTAATTAGTTCTCGATCGCCGGCATTATCTCTATCTTAGCTCCAAGTCCTAGCACCATCTCCCAGTCTCAACTCTTAATCACCGGCATCATCTCTGACTTAGCCCCAAGTTCCAATACTATCTCTCAGTCTCAGCTCTTGATCGTTGACATCATCTTTGGTTTAGCCCCATGTTCTAGTATCATCTCAGTCTCAGCTCTTGAACGTCGACATCATCTCTGTTTTAATCCCAAGTTTCAGTACTATCTCTTAATCTCAGCTTTCAATCATCGACAACATCTCTGTCTCGTCCTCGGGTCCTTGCACTATCTCTCAGTCTCAGCTCCCAATCATCAACATTATTTCTATACCCTACTAGGCTCGCTGATAATGATGGTGAATATGTCAGGACAAGTGAAATCCTAAGAACTGGGGGTGGTTACAAGGTTGTTAGATTTGGTTTCCTAAATGAACTCTACTAACATATGGTGCTAGATAAATGGGGAGGCGACCAACGACTATTGGATCTAGTCCCTTCACCAGCCCTATAATGATGATATTTCAGTCGACGTGAAGATGCTCTATGGACAATTATATAGAGATTCACAAAGGTAATGAGGGGGATTCCGAATTCTCTTTAACTCCATTAGATTCTACCTTTCTTCTCAATTTTCATTCTTCAACATAACACCTTAAGAAAATCCTCCATTAAGAGTCAGAGTGACCTTGGGATCCGTCCCTTGGTCAATAATTAATATCTAATCCTCTTTTTTAGTGCATCTCAACTCTCTTCATCTCCTTCATCAATAGTCACCGAAGTGCGCATGTGTCCCCCTATCAGTCTTGTTGAGGCAATTTTCCTTGGTCAAGTTTGACCAGTTTGACTAAGCTTAAGTTGGGTCAAGCTTGAGTCGTGATGTTTGAGTTTTTGATGTTTGACAATATATGGAGATTGCTAGGGTAATCGTCCATTTGTGGAGATGGTCAAGGGTTGACCAGGTTGATAAGGAGACAAGTCAAGTAGATCAGGGATGACAGGAGACTTGAATGGGTAAGTCCTAACTGGAGGTTAGGTATTTGGGTAAGTCCTAACTGGAGGTTAGAATTTGGTGAAGTCCTAACTGGAGTTTAGGCAGTGATCGAAGCCCTAACTAGAGGTTAGGCAAATGGAAAAGTCCTAGTAGAGCTAGGTAGGAGAAAGTCCTGGTGAGGAGCCAGGCAATTGGAAAGTCCAAGTGTGATCTTGCAAAGGTTGTAAGTCCAAGCATGTGGTCTTGGCAAGGTAAGTCCTAGTGCAACTTGGTAAGGAGAACTCGATAACTAGGATGAGGCTGAAGGAAGCTCCTGAGGGCAAGACGTGAATGATGGGTAGATATCCGAGGGACGCAAGGCTAATGGAGGAGGCTAGAAGGCTAGGTCGAGGTTGATCGAGTGTGGCGTATAATCCAATAACTAGGATGAGGCTGAA
>JBBMJZ010000002.1:4047050-4058058 GCA_037833815.1 Zingiber zerumbet
TAAGTAACAGGAAAATGCAAGTCGGGATCGGCAGAGCTGTTATGAAACGGCTCGATCTACAGGCCCGCGATGGAAGGCCAGGATATAAGTAACAGGAGAATGTCGGTCGGGATCGGCAGAGCTGTTATGAAACGGCTCGATCTACAGGTCCGCGATGGAAGACCAGGATATAAGTAACAGAAGAATACAGGTCGGGATCGGCAGAGCTGTTATGATACAGCTTGGTCTACAGGCCTGCGATGGAAGGCCAGAATATAAGTAACAGGAGAAATGCAGGTCGGGATCAGCAGAGCTGTTATGGGACAACTCGGTCTACAGGCCTGCGATGGAAGGTCAGGATATAAGTAACAGGAAAATGCAGGTCGGGATCGGCATAGCTGTTATGAAACGGCTCGATCTACAGGTCCACGATGGAAGGTCAGGATATAAGTAACAGGAGAATATAGGTTGGGAGCGGCAGAGCTGTTACGGGACAGCTCGGTCTACAGGCCTGTGATGGAAGGCCAGGATATAAGTAACAGGAAAATGCAGGTCGGGATCGGCAGAGCTGTTATGAAACGGCTCGATCTACAGGCCCGCGATAGAAGGCCAGGATATAAGTAACAGGAGAATACAGGTCGGGAGCGGCAGAGCTGTTACGGGACAGCTCGGTCTACAGGCCTGCGATGGAAGGCCAGGATATAAGTAACAGGAGAATGCCGGTCGGGATCGGCAGAGCTGTTATGAAACGCCTCGATCTACAGGCCCGCGATGGAAGGTCAGGATATAAGTAACAGGAGAATACAGGTCGGGAGCGGCAGGGCTGTTATGAAACGGCTCGATCTACAGGCCTGCGATGGAAGGCCAGGATACAAGTTACGGGGGAAGTACAGGTCGGGATCGGCAGAGCTGTTATGAGACGGCTCGATCTACAGGCCTGCGATGGAAGGCCAGGATGCAAGTTACGGGGGAAGTACAGGTCGGGATCGGCAGAGATGTTATGAGACAGCTCGATCTATAGGCCTGCGATGGAAGGCCAGGATGCAAATCACAGGAAGGATGCAGGTCGGGATCGGCAGGGCTGGTCAGAGTCAGCTCTATCTACAGCCATCTATAGACCCACGACGGAGGTCAGAGAAGCTAAACGACAAATAATAGGTGGGGCACACATATCTGACAGAGAATCATCATCACCCATAATGGGGTAGTTTCAGGGGCGGAAATTCCAAAGCGAGAAGATGCGTGCATAGCCAGTAAGAGTCAGCCACGTACGGGGCAATACACGACAAAAGGCGGCAGTCATACACAGAGGCGGGAACCCGGAAACAGAAAGATGCCTTCTTAATCAATAAAATCCAGCCACGTGGCGGGCATTAGGGAAAAAGCTTGTTAGCTAACGCTTTCGGAGACGATGGCAGGTTCCAGAAGCCCATGGCAACAGATAAAAGGGGGGCTTCTTCCTCGTACGCAGGTACGCGCACACAGTCCCACTCAACTCGTTGGTCAATTTTCACTACTTTCATTTACCTTTCTGGGGAAAAGGGACCTGACTTGAGCGTCGGAGTGCCTGACCTAGGGACTTTTTCCCTAGGTTCTGGTCTCTAACGTGAAGGGAGATCGTCTGAGTGTGTGCAGGTTCCACTACATCATCGTCGTCCTTGCTGCCCCCGTCATCCTTCCACAGCCGCAGGAAAGCTTTCTACTCGGGTCCTTCCGCTAGGTGAGCCTTGCGGTCGCTTTAGTCCTCCGCCCGTAACCAGTCTACCTCGGCCGGCCTTCGTCCGACTCAACTTCTGGACGGGATCACGCACCATGACTAGCTAAATTTTGTTGTCATTTATTTAAAATTTATTTTTAAAATTAAGTGATTTGTAATTCAAAAGGAAATATTAGATGATGTTGTGTTCTCACAATTGATTGATTTATAAATATTATTAATGATATAGTTTTTTAAGAACTTTAATACAAAGATAATTTATCTCTTTTTTATAATTTAGGTGTTTGATTTTCGTCCCATTAATTTTAAACATCGATACAAAAAAAAAATCAATTTGCTTACCGAATAAATCCAAAATATAATACTCTTTAATAATAAAAGAGTGGCATCAAATCATGATGCCGATCCCGCTACTTTTCATCCATCAACATTTGGCCCTTTAATTTATAATTATAGATAAAATAAAAAAAATAAAAAAAAAATAGGTTGCTGGATTTGAGAATGAAAGAATGGAATATAGTAAAAAAAAATAGTGTTTAGATTATGGATTTAAGAATGATAATTTAATAATGATTTTTAAATTTATGTTAATCAATCATATTCATATAACTAGATGAATTTAATTTTCATTTCTATTCTCATTCCATCTTACTATTAAATCTATAAATATATACTATAAATATATAATCATTTCTGTCATCTTACCAAACAACACCTAAGAATCTTTTTAATCTTTGGAATTGAGGAATGTTTTCCCTTTTTGGTGGGCACACATCTTGGAATGGTTTTAATTAAAACATATTATTTCCCAAAATGCTCTACCCCTAACCCTTTTCATTAGATCTATTGTCACTCAAACTATTAGTCTGTTATGTGAAAATTAATTTCAATTAATAGCATGAGATTTAAATTAACTAGTCGCTATTAAACATGTTTCATAAAAATATTTGGCTATTATAATGGTTTATGTTAAATTGATATTGTTACACTCATAAAGTTATATATTCATATTATTTAAAAATTCTGAACCGTGAAACACATTTATTTAAAATATTTAATGATCCTAAATATTTTAGATTCATATAGCAACTTTCCATAAAACCGATTAAAATCAATTTTTAGTCCATTAAAATCACTTCAAATTGGTTGGTCAGTAGATGGGGCAATTTGACGTTTTGATTATAATGAATTTGATGAAATGATTAGAGAAAGGATATTTTGGCAAGTTCATTAAGTAGGCGCTCCATTGGGAACGGGGTTGATCCCATTCGTGCCCCCGTGTGCGCGACGGGCATGGGGGAGGGGGCTTTGATACGGTGGGGGTCAATTCTCTATTGCTACATCAGCGCCTTCTCAGTGGCACAAGGATCAAATCTCCGTTCGTAAATATTTATGTGACGTTTAATTTATGGGGTTGGGAATGAGAGAATTGATTTATTCTTAAACTTGTGTTTGGTTGATGAGAATAGAATTAAAATTTTTGAATGAAACTTAAAAATTTAGGTTTTGATAAAATCCACCTCCCCATTGGGATGGGAAAAAGAATGAAAATTAAATTTGGAACAAAAATAACCATAATATATTTGTTCAAATTTTTTTTCATATCAATTTTTTTCACTGTTTTTTCTGATCATATTTTCTCTTTCCTCATGCTATCATCATACTTTTTCTCTTATTATATTTTTTTTTCTCAATCTCTCTCATCATATATTTTTTCTTCTCATTTTCTCTCATCACTCACTCTCTTTTTCCATTTTATCTCATCACACTTTTTTTCTCATTATACTCTCTCTCTTGATCCTCTCTCATCATGTTTTTTCTTCCATCACTCTTTTTCCTCATTTTTTCTTATCACACTCTCTTTCATCACGTTTTCTCTCATTATACTTTCGTTCTTCTTAATCTCTCCCATCACACACACTCTCTTCTCATTTTCTCTCATCACACGCACTCTTCAATTTCTCTCATTGTTGTCTCTGATCATATTTTCTTTTTCCTCATTCTATTATCACACTTTCTTTCTTATTATAGTTTTTATCTCCTCAATCTCTCCCATCATACACTCTCTCTCCTCATTTCATTTCATCACTCACTTCCTCTTTTCATTCTCTCCAATCACATTTTTTCTCTCATTATACTTTCTCTCTCCTCACCATACTTTTTCTTCCATCACTTTCTTTCCTCATTTTTTTCATCACACTCTCTTTTATCATGCTTGCTTTCTCATCATACTTTCTTTTTTCTCAATCTCTCCCATTTCACACACTCTATCACACTTTCTCTCTCTTCATTATCTCCCATCACATTTTCTCTCTTCTCATCCTCTTTCATCATGCTTTCTCTCCCATTACACTCTTCTTTCTTATTTTTTTTCTCATCACGCTTTCTCTCCTCTCAATTTCTCCCATATCACATACTCTCTTTTCATTTTTTTTCTCATCCCACACTCTCTCTTCATTCTCTCCCATCATTTTCTCTCTCTTATCACATTTTTTTCCTCCTCATCCTCTCTCATCTTGCTCTCTCCTATTATAGACTATTTCTTCATTATTTTTCTCATCACACTTTCTATCTTTTCATTTTCTCTTATCATTCTCTCTTATCATATTTTTCTCTCACATTTAACTTTTGTTCACATTTAATTTTTTTTTCTTATTCTCTTCTAAAGGTAAAAAAGAAAATTTTAATTTATTCTGATAAAAAATATTTAACTAACTAAATATTATTTTAAAAATAATATCTATTCTTATATTCATTCTCATTTTATAATACTATAATTTTAATTTTCAGTCTAATTAAAAAAGACGAGCGAAACGCCACCTTAGACATTGAGAGTGATCAAAACAGGATGTGTCTTTTTGTAATTTATGAAGTGCGATGGGCCTTTTAGATATATTAAAATTTTAATGTAATAAACACCGAATTATCTTTCTAAAAATTACCCACTGACCACTGTATCCGTTCGTGACGCCCCACTTCTACGGCCAACGAATGATTAACCCTCAGCGGGTCCCACCTCCCACCACCGTCACGGCGGCGGAGGTGCGTGCTTCCTCCCAGACACCATACAGCACGCCGTCCACTCGCATCGGTCATTTCTCCGGAACGTCACCTGAGGAATCGATATCAGCAAGTGAACCCTGTCCCTTCATCCCCGCGATAGTTTCCGACGCGCATTTTTTTTTCCACGTTCCCCGTCGGAAAGCCGGGGCCCACCTCACCCAGCCGACAGCCATTGCGATCTCTCTCGGTCGAATTTACAGCGTCTCCGCGTCAACGGGAGCAAGTCTCGTGGGCCTCGATCAGCTCCTCTCTCCTTTTTCATTCTTCTGAGCACCAGCTGGGGATCGTTGCGTCGGTTGATTTCGATAGAACTTAGAGAATGGCAGGGAAGGAGATCTTGCAGAAGATCAAAGTAAGTTAACTTCCATAAAAGCAACCAAAAAAAAAAAAGAGTTTTTTTGGTGTCCCTAATTTTCCAAATGTGCTTGGGCAGATTAGTTTGGATCTCGAATGGTTGTTTCAGCCAATCTGTTTTGTTTCCCCTTCTTTCTATTTGTGTATCTTGAGTGGGATTCGTGTCCCCTTCTTTCAATGTTGTTTCAGAGTGAGTTATTGATCAAATAGACATGCTGCATGCTGCTTTTTAGTTGCTTGTGATAATTCCCATTTGAGCTACGATGCATGATGAAAGGGATCCACTCTCACCTGTTCAGCACTATAAGTTTTCTTGTTTGGAAATTTAGGGGACTATGTATTAGTGCCCATTGAGAGAATAGCTAAAAGGTCAAATTTTGTAATTCTTGAGCATAAATGTTTATGATGGTTATGATAATTGATGCTATTTAGTATATTTCTTCTGAGGGGGAAAAATGTTTTGCTTATTGTATTGTGTTAGTCGAGCAGGCTAAAGCAGGGTTTGGTTCTTCATCGGAGACAGGGAGGGGGAAGGCCAAAATCTGTGGGAAGAGCATCCGACATGGCTACCACATGGTGAAGGGGAAATCAAACCATCCAATGGAAGACTATTTGGTGGCTGAATTCAAAAAAGTTGGTGAATATGAACTAGGTTTATTTGCAATTTTCGATGGCCACTTGGGTCAAAATGTTGCAGATTATCTCCGAGCTAATCTTTTCGAAAACATATTGAAGGAGGTAAGTGAATTGTGTCATATGAATCTCTCTTTTTTTCTTTTTTCCATTTTGTTGCAAGGAAAGCCAATCATGTCCATTTTGCTTGCAGCCAGATTTTTGGACTGATATAGAAAGTGCAATCAAGAAAGCATATGAGAGAACAGACACGAAAATACTCGAAAAACAAGCTGAATTGGGTAGAGGCGGTTCTACAGCAGTTACGGCTATACTAATTGATGGTGTGAGCCTTGTGGTAGCCAATATTGGAGACTCACGAGCAGTTATTTCCAAGAATGGTGTTGCTATCCAACTTTCCATTGATCATGAACCAAGCAGGGAGCGACATTTGATCGAGGAAAAGGGTGGTTTTGTGACAAGTTTTCCAGGTAATCTATTAGATTTGGTTTTGTTAGCTTAAGTTTCTAAATTTGCAATTCTCATGAACTCTGAAGAACACATGTTCATCTTTGGGAAGAGAAACATGTACTTGATATAATGAAATAGAAAATGCTGAATTTTCAGTAGGTATTTGGTGTCAGAAGACAGCAATATCTAAGCAAGGGAATTGGTTGTCAAAACTTGAGTCTAAATAAGAGGGATAGGCTACCATGAAGCGTTATACTGGGCTTCTTGGCCATCCGCCGCGAGCGCTTTCCGATTTACCTTGGTGCCCCAGGGCTAGTAAATAAGGCTAATTGGGCTTATCATTTTTTTTTAGCATGCTTAATTTTGATTAATGCAAAATCTTATGGAACCAAATATACCTCTCGTTACAAGACCCCAAAATTAACTTTTTACTATATAACACATTGCCTGTTAACCATATAAAGTAGAGCTGGCAACCCAAAATTCAATAACAGAGATAGAATTCAAAAAATGGTACGACATAACCTAAATATATAGATTGGTGACACTAATTGCCTTATTTACCATTGTTAACTTTAAAGATCTTTGATAACTTTTATGTCTTAACTTTATATTTTAGAGAATTTAATTAATCTTCAACTCTATAAAATTATTTTTAGAGGGCATATAATTAACTCTAGTTGTTTTATTTTTTTTATATTAACATGAACGAGAAAACTCATTTATGACCTGATTAATATGATACGATACAAATTATCATCCCTAATATTGAATGCTTGCTAATAGAGTTGGTCTCCAGAAAAAATTTCATCCTGTATTGAAAACATGCTAAAATTAATGAATTTATTGGAGCAAACAAATTTAATAAATTTATCATTCTACATGAAAGAGATACTACATTTTATTTCAATGTCTTCTGTGAGGCCATCCTTTTAGCATTTGTAAATTTAAATGGAAATTATTATTGATCATTGAAAATTTGAAATGAATGAATGGCATGCACATAATTTGCACAGTTTGTTAATTTTGAAATTAGGGTTGCCAACAAGATTTCAGCATTTAGATAGTTTTCGTTTTTATCAGGAGATGTACCACGGGTGGATGGACGGCTGGCTGTAGCACGGGCATTTGGAGATAGGAGCTTGAAGGCACATCTCACTTCGGAGCCTGACGTGGCTGATGAAATCATCGACGAAGATGCAGAGTTTCTAATCCTTGCAAGTGATGGACTATGGAAGGTAAAGCCATGTAGCTAGGCAAGAAGCAATACATACAATGATTTCACCCCCAATTGAAAATTCTGAAACTAGTAACAAACAAATCTACTTTTCAGATCGTTTGCTGAGACACTCGATCATAATATGCACTATTCTTTTGTTCTCTTTTGAGGACACACAAGGCTTAAATAGCCTGCTAGAAAACCATGAAGAAAATTTGTTTTTGTGCATCTGATCAGGTGATGTCCAACCAAGAAGCAGTTGATTTCATGAAAGACATAAAGGATCCTCAAACAGCGGCTAGAAGTCTGACTGAGGAGGCCGTTTCAAGGAAGAGCAGAGATGATATTTCTTGCATCGTAGTGAAATTTAACTAGCTAAGATCCTCCCGAAATCAGTATAGCAGAACTCCTGTAACATTATTAATCTTTGATGGAATGCGGTTTGCTTGCTTTGTGAAACTCCATCGGATTTGCAGGTTGTTGAATTTCTTCTCTCTCTCTTTTTTTTTCACTGCATTTGTTGTTGTTGGTAAAGAGACATGAACCTGGAATTCTCATTCCCTGCACCTCTCATTCTGCATGATATAGGAAACAAATAAGAGGCTCTAATGAGTGTATTCTGTGAGAGCAATCTAAAAGACTTTCCTAGATGAAAGAGTTATTAGAAGTACATTGATGGACTATCGAATTAAGTCAGTCATCTCTGTTACACTCCTTTACTTAGTTTACACCATCTAAGATAGAAACTACCATGATCAAGACATGTTGCTCTTTAGTGGAAGGCTTCAACCAATCCACTACCTTAATTGGTTGGTTTGTCTTACAAATGATAAATTGACTGATACACCCTCTCAACTATATGGGAAGTATGATCATACTAATGAGGATCTCAAATCTCTAATCTCACTTTATATCTAGATATATTTCATGCAATATCAATGGTTAATTTTTTTAACCCATGTTATCATTTGTTATGTTTGCTTTACACCAATCATGAGACTTTTCTATTAGGAAGACTGTAAAGCTAGTCAAAAGATTTTAATGAATGCCTATGCTAGATGCCATGACACAACTATAGGTTATTTTATCTTTTTGAGAGATTCTCTCTTAAAATCTTCAACAAAAGTTAGATATGATGTTATATCCTCCACATACGATGGAAGTGTCATGTTAGTGTTAGATGATAAATCATCAACAACTAAACTTAGCACACCAACTTCTTTTGAGAGTCAGCGTCTATTTACCTACTGAATGACAACTTAAGAGAGTGGAACCATATTAATTCAATTATATATAACTTTACATTAGTTTTTAAATTCAAATACTATGAATATATCATGAAAGCACGAACAAACTAATTTTTAACCATCTAATTAATTAAATGGTGGACAGGGTCAACAAACCAATTTTTTATTACCTATTTAATGGTGAACAAGTTAGTTAAACTCTATAAAGTAAAACAATTGACAAACATAAACTCACTAACAAAAGAATAATCACTACGGTAAAACAATGTAAAGAAGCTCATGGCCAATCCAGATGGAGACTCTAGCTAGGAAGCTTTGCTCACACTAGCTTTGTTACGATGGCTTGCAAGTTGCAACAGACCCCTCGAATCAGCACAGAGCAGAAGGTGAACTGAACTGGTTTAAACGCATTCAAGGAATGGAGCGTGCGCACTAAAGTTAGCAGACGAAATGTTAATGCACAACATCACAAGAAGCTCATGGCCAGAAGATGCCATGCAGCAGTGCAAACAGATATGGAGCTGCCGGACTTAGACCTGCCCCGGACCGGATCTGAATCATACCCAGTTCAGATTTGAATCGTAACCGGTCTGACCCTAGCCAATTAAGGTTCGCTCCAATTAACCGTGTTCAACTGTTTTTTTTTTAAATTTATTTATAGATAAATATATAGTTAAAATTAAAGATAAACTCTTAGAAACAATCAAACCGATTCTAAACCGTCGAAACATTATATCTAAACCGAGGTATAATCCACACCGGCAGCCATCAATGAAATCGACTTCGAAAAAAAATGATACTTTCAATTCAAAGCGTGGACAACAAATTAAGATTAACTGTATTTAAATTTATTAATTTTTTTATATATTGTGTTACAATTGAATGAGCATAAAGGATCTTTTATCAATCAAAGTCCAAATTTGTTTACAAATTCTAAGTGTCGTTGCAAGAGGCCGTTCCCGTTCATGTGGTTTGGTCGCCTTTCTAGTTTTATCTTCCGAACGCCCATACATAGAAGCGACAAATCACTGCTCTTCAATTATGTACGTGGGTCAAGAGACATATGGAGAGATCCAGTACTGCAATCTCCCAATTGTAAAATCCGTGAAGAAATTGGATGAACAATCATTTAGCATTCTAATCGATGGAAAAAAATCACTTTTTTTTTTTTTTTGTTTTTTTGAAAAGTTCATGCTGTCTTTTGCTGCAGAAATCTGCTGAGATCGTGGTCTGATGACCTGCGATGGAAGAAGTTTGTGTGTGGCGGTGAGGAAAGAATCAGGCAATGGTGGAACGGAGAAGGTCACTGCCTCGTGCGGGACAGCCTGGACCCGATCGTCTTCTGCTCGAACCTCTTCACGGCGCCTGCGACGCGTCGGAGGGTGTCGTCGAGCACATACTGCGTGCCGTCGTGGGTTGTGACGGCGGTGGCGTTGACGAACTCCCGGCAGGGCTCCCGGCGGTCGGCGATGGTGCCGTGGTAGTGGAAGTACCTGATCCGCGCTTCCGTTTGGTGCGTGCTCCGCCCGGCGACGTTCTGCGACATGTGCACCCCCGTGGCGAACGCGCTCCGCGGCTGGATCGCGTACTTCCGATCTCGCCTCACGCCCCTCTTCGCGTCCCTGTACACCAGCTTCTCCATCCCCCACATCCTGCCTCACCGCCGAGAACTGGAATCGGTGGAAGATTTCGCAAACGATTACGACGACCAATCCAAGTAGAAAAAATGGTACCTTGGAGTTTTGCCGTAGTCGCTGGATTGGCAGAGCTTGCTGGACATGGGCATCTGCTCTATGGTGAACTGGGAGTAGCCGGCGAGGGATGCGAGCACAGAGTCGATACTCGTTTTGGGAGGAAGATAGAGGAACTCGTCGATGTCGAAGAAGAAGATCCACTTGGCCATGAACTTGTACCTGTGAAGGCAATCGTTCACCACCAGGAATTGGTTGTGGTAGTAGCCGTCGAACCTTTCCTGTTCCCTGATGTCCTGCAGCGTCACCATCCCCTTCTCCATCCATGGCCGTAGCACCGCTATCACCTCCGGGTGGACGCCGCCGGCGTCGTGGATGACGAAGTGAGACTTGCCCACGCCGAAGAACCGCGCGTGGTAGGCCAGCCATTCCCTGACGCGCTGCGGGCTGAGGTTGCCGTAGAGGGAAGAGCCGCAGTAGAGGTACTGGTACTTGGGCGGCGCCGAGAAAGAGGACGCGTCGACGCTCCCCGGCGCCTCTTCCACTGCCACGAACCGCTCGGCGGTGGTGACCTCGCGGTCCCCGCCGCCGCCCGTGGTCGCGTGGATGACGAGGCGGCCGCCGGAGCCGTCGAGGCCGACGGCGCTCGGGAAGG
>JBBMJZ010000002.1:4060026-4074338 GCA_037833815.1 Zingiber zerumbet
CTTTATGATGAAGGGAATGCTGAGCGACGATTAGCTGAGCTGGATTTCATCAGCGAAGTCAGAGAGCAAGCGGCTGCCCGGTTAGAAGTTTATAGACAGAGGATGAGACAAAATTACAACAGAAGGGTCGTGCCTCGATTCTTTGGGGAAGGAGATTTAGTCTGGAAGCGTGTGAAGCCAGTGGGAGATGTGACAAAGTTAGCGCCTCAATGGGATGGACCATACAAAGTTGTCAAGAAGTTAGCATCGGGGGCTTATTATCTGCAAAACTCTCAAGGCAGAATGTTGGAACGACCCTGGAGTGCTAATTATTTGCAGCCTTATCGAGTGTAGCAGGTCTGAGCTGACAAGTGCTGGTCGGATGGTGCTGGTATCACAGTATGCAACAGTAATATTCCAAAGATACAGTTGCAAGGTCGAATTATGTAAGAATTCAAACTTGAAGATGTGTTTGTTACATTGACAAGAATGCATAGAAGCACGGCTGTCTGTTTGTATACATAAATCATGTGAAAGGAGCAAAAATATCATCAGGAAAGCCTTGAATAATCCTTTTATGATCCAAGAAGGTAGCAGGGGGAATCGATCTCAAATAATTCTGCTCATGAAGTTGCCTTATGACCCCAGCCGCACTGTAAGGAACAGTAGTAGAGAAACGTCTCCCTGCTTGGGCTAAGAATTCCGGGGATTGCAGATACAATTCTCGGCTGCGTAGGCAACGTGCATTTTCTCCTTCTTGGTAAACTGTGAGAGCAGTCGACACTCCAGCCAGAGCTGCCCGGGATTGAGATAATTCCACTCGCGAAGCCTGCAATTCAGTTGTTTTGGTCTCCAGTTGAGCCGCCTGAGAATCTAGCTTTTCATTTAGTTGCTGTAGCAGGGCGTCTTTGGACAGTATTTCCTGAGTAAGTTGAGCCATAGCCTCCTGATGCGCTTGAGCCTGCTGATCTATCTGTTCCTGATGCAGAAGCTTTATTTGGTCCCGTTCTGCTCTGAGCTTCAGAATTTCCTCGTGGGCGGAGGCTAGAGACACGGCTTGACTGTTGTTTCTCTTGGTTAAAACTTTTATTTCAGCTCTCAGAGCGTGACTAGCTTGGGCCGGATCATTCAATTGAAGCTCTAACTCAGCTACTTGATCTCTGAGCATTTTGTTCTGGTAATGAACCTCATAAAAGGATTGATTGACAATCAAAGATTCTGCATGAACCTGCCCAGAAAGGAAGACCCTTTAGTAAAAAAGAAACAGATCATCAACCCTGAGAAGGGAGTGGCTTACTCTGGTATATAGCTCGGAAAATCTATCCATTTGAGCTGGAGGCAGTAAATGTCTCATCTGATCCCGACTATCTTTCCATGCCTCCGCCAAGCGGCCTTTCATCTTCAAAGTGCCAGTGGAAACATCGTGCCGGGTTCCTAGTCGGGCTTCAGAAGGGAGCGCTGATCCTGCAGGTCACCATACTCTTTTTGCTTCAACGCTGCTTCGGTCTAGGCTCGCGAATCGGCAGCTTTGAGAAGAGCCTCTGCATCCCAGCGGCGCAGGAGCTGCAAATTGCGGTCTTGAGGCATGGCCGCTAGCTCTTGTGCCTTCCGAGTCAGTTGGTCGAGCAGGTAATCATAGGAATATGTTAGTCAGAAGTTAAGCGAGTAGAAGGGTGGATCCCACTAAGAGGGGTTTGTGAATACCAGCTTGGGTTGATAGCTCGGGATTGGCAAAACTGTTTGTAGACCACTCGAGCTACCGGCCTGCGAGTGGAGGCCAAGATACCCATAACAGGAGGAACACAGGTCATGATCTCACAAGCTAGCAAGTGTAAAGCAGCATACAAGTTAAGAAAGCATGAGTAAAAAAACAATTCACAGAAGAGCTTAGCATGACTAGTTTGTCCATCATATACATAAGTTAGAAAGTTTAAGAAGGCTGATCATAAGTTAAGGGGAAAGGGAAGCATAGCGCGAGACGCCAAGAGCTTTGTCTAAGGCAGTTCGGAGACGCCTTATGTGAGCCCGCTGCTGGTCAATGGTCTTGTCCTGTATTCGGAGTTGCTCGTGAAGCAGGGCCAGTTCTCTTAGCTGCTGAGCCCTCAAAGAAGCCACTCTTTCCTGTTGACCCTGCAGATCTGCCTGGGCTTTTTGTTTTAACGCTGTTTCAGCCTGAGTCTGAGAATAAGCGGCGTCCAGAAGGGCCTCAGTATCCCAGCGTTTTAGGAGTTGAAGATCTCTATCTCGCGTCATGGCGTCTAGCTCCATTTCTTTTTGAGCTAGTTGGTGAAGTAGCTGATCAGGGGAAGGCGGATGAGAAGGAGGACCGTCTACCGACGCAGGAGATGGAAATGAACTGGAGTTTGCGAAACTCATGCTTCACAAGCTACTAGAGCCCCCAAACAAGGTCAGAAAGCAGTCTGAGGCAAGGATGGAGAACACAAAGACTACACTGGCTAGGGCCTCTTTAAAATACAGAGGTATGGTCTGTCCACGATAATGCCATTTGGAGGAAAATGTCAGTCACAAGGACAGGGGTTGCCAGGATGAAAGGACGACGGAGACCAAAGTTAATGAGGCACTCCTATCGAAGTCAAATCAGAGACAAGCAAGGGTCTAGTCAGTCAGACCAGGGTCTTCCTTCGACTAGACTTGTGGGGGAGGCTTGTGATACGGTGCATAAATGTGGGGTCCCGGAAAAAGAGCTTGGAGTCAAAAGTCAAGCTGATGTGGCGGTCAAAAGTCAAGCTAATGTGGCGGTCAAAAGTCAAGCTAACGTGGCAATCAAAAGTCAAGCTGACGTGACAGTCAAAAGTCAAGCTGGTGTGGCAGTCAAAGGGTCGGTGGACTAAAAGCAGGACTCACTGGGAAAGGGGTCCCGCTAAGAAAGGTCTGGAAAATGGGAGGAAGAATACAGGTCGGGATCGGCAGAGCTGTTATGAGACGGCTCGATCTACAGGCCCGCGATGGAAGGCCGGGATATAAATAACAGGAAGAATACAGGACGGGATCGGCAGAGCTATTATGAGGCAGCTCGATCTACAGGCCTGCGATGGAAGGTCGGGATATAAGTAACATGAAGAATACAGGACGGGATCGGCAGAGCTGTTATGAGGCCGCTCGATCTACAGGCCTGCGATGGAAGGCCGGGATATAAGTAACAGGAAGAAGACAGGTCGGGATCGGCAGAGCTGTTATGAGACAGCTCGATCTACAGGCTTGCGATGGAAGGCCAGGATATAAGTAACAGGAAGAATACAGGTCGGGATCGGCAGAGCTGTTATGAGACAGCCTAATCTACAAGCCTGCGATGGAAGGCCAGGATGTAAGTAACAGGAAGAATACAGGTCGGGATCAGCAGAGCTGTTATGAGACAGCTCGATCTACAGGCCTGCGATGGAAGACCAGGATATAAGTAACAGGAAGAATACAGGTCGGGATCGGCAGAGCTGTTATGAGACGGCTTGATCTACAGGCCTGCGATGGAAGGCCATGATATAAGTAACAGGAAGAATACAGGTCGGGATCGGCAGAGCTGTTATGAGACAGCTCGATCTACGGGCCTGCGATGGAAGGCCGGGATATAAGTAACAGGAAGAATACAGGTCGGGATCGGCAGAGCTGTTCAGAGCCAGCTCTATATACAGACCCATGAGTGGAGGTCAGGGATGCTATTCCGGAGTACAGGTCGGGATCTTCAGAGCTGTTCAGAGCCAGCTCTATTTACAGACCCACGAGCGGAGGTCAGAGATGCTAGTCCGGAATACAGGTCGGGATCTTCAAAGCTGTTCAGAGGTTAAGAATATGTGGAACAGGATTAATAGGTCAGGTCAGATGAAGAGGCAGGTCGGCTACAGATCATTACGGTTCGGCTGGAACAAATCAAAGGGTCACTAGAAAGCTTGAATAAACCTAGGAGGCTAAGCGACAAGGAGGGAAGGAAATATAACGGCTTGCCAGAGAATAATCATCACATATGAAGGGGTACGTGTGAAGACGGAGATCCCAAAGCAAGAAGATGCCTGCATGGCCAATAAGAGTCGGCCACGTACTATGCATTATACGACAAAGTGCGGCAGCTATACATGGAGGCGGTAATCCCGAAGCGTGAAGATGCCTTCTTGAGCAATAAAAGCCGGCCACGTGGCTATCACTACAGGACAAAACTTGTTACCTAACGTTCTCTGAGATGCTTGCAGGTTCTAGAAGCCGGGACTAGCAGATAAAAAGGGGCTTTTTCCTCGTACCGAGGGACGCACGCAGTCTCACTCATACTCACTCGTCAATTTTCCATTACAGTTTTTTCTTACTTTTCTGGGGGAGAAAGGACCTGACATGAGCGTCGGAGTGCCTGACCTAGGGACTTTCCCCCTGGGTTTTTGGTCTCTGACGAGGAGATCGCTTGTCTAAGTGTGCGCAGGGATACGGATTTTTGTTCTCATCACCCTCTCCGCCTTCGTTATCCTTCGCCTACTGCCCCTGTGAGCCCGATCAACCGATTGCCGCATCGACCGACCTCTGTCCGACTCAGCTTCCGGACGGGATTCTAACTTACATTCACTGATTCCCATATTAACTCTTTAACATCATTTGACACCTGCTTTCATGATTTGTAAGTTATTGAGATCTTTTCTCGAACGAGAACGCTAATGTAGCTTTGCATTTCACCCGTAAATTTTCCAACTGGCTGCCCAATTTTGTTGAAGCTAACATCCTTTTTAATTCCTTGGACCCTGAGCCTAACAAGCTTATCCAAACGTATACGCCCCCTCAATGTTCTTGTTGACTCCATTTCTATATATTTCATTGAAGTTTGACCCTCGCAACTATTGTTAGTGGCAGAATATGAAGTACTTTCTTTAGCCTTCTGAATCCTCAGTAATCTCTTTGCATTAGCTGCCATAGTGTCCACAAAGAAATGATGAGAACCCTATTTCCTGTAAAAGGCAACAACCTATTAGGCATTTAAATTATAGAGAAAATAAAGTGAGAATGAAGACAAATGATAGTTATATTACAATAAGAATGAATATGTTAACAAAATAGATTAACAAACAAAATTTACACACAGGTTAAATAATAGATTACACTTAATTATTATCAATCCATGTCCCATCACAGTCTTCACGAATGCATGATGGTTCATTTTCATCTATGCCGTCAACGTCCATTGATTGCATTGATATAAACCCTCCTGTAGAACTTGGATAGTGGATTGTAGCATTTTCCAACTCATCACCATTTATGTATTCCATGTGATCCCTAGTAGGAGTGGCAAGTACAACATGCCATGCAGGATCTTGAGGATCTTCAATGTAGAATATCTGCTTTGCTTGACTCCCCAAGATAAAAGAGTCATATTTAAATCTAATTCTGTTGAGGTTTACCTACGTGAAACCAAGTTCATCAACTTTAATACCGCTATTATTCTCAACCAATTACATTTAAACATCAGAACTTGAAAATTGTGATAATCGAGTTCCCAAATTTCATGAATAACTCCATAGAATGTCATGTCCAACACAATTAGATTTTTGTCCTTTGCACTAGCAATTTGCATTATCTTTGTAACTAAACTTACTTCGGAGTTTTGAATGGCTCATGTATCATCGCGCTCTTTTGTATTATAAGGAACTCCATCAATCAAATAACTAGAGTACTTCAACACTTGATTGCTAGGTCCGTATGCTATCCACTTCAATCTTTCTGATATTTGACAGGTGCAATTGCCAACTGTTCTCACACGATCACGTAACCAGCCAATAAACGTCCAATTATGCTCATCTTGTAGCCACTTTTTGGACTTGGCTTTATGAGGAAAGCTTGAGTTCAAAAATTCCATGTGCTCCTTAATGAAATGATTACGAATAAGTTAACTAATAGAATACTAATAAGTTAATTAGTAGAACGTAAGAATACTGCAATAAAATATTAATAAGTAAGAGAATTACTTGATATAAGGATCAACGTCAACATCATTTTCCAAAACATAACAATATGCTTGATGCAACTCATCATGACAAGTTGAGTGTATTACTGAGCTAGATAGAGGCATAGTAAGTTGTACTTGTCGATGCTTTGATGGGATCCCAATTGTATGCACACTAGACATGTAATCCGAGCAAAATTCCACAGCCTCTTCAGCAATATAACATTCGGCTATACACCCTTTAGGACGATTGTGATTTCGCACATACCCTTTCAAGATCTTCATGAATCTTCAAATGGGTACATTTGCCTATACTAAACCGGTCCACACAATTTGAACTCCTGTACAAGATGAACGGTTAAATGAATCATTATATTAAAAAAAAGATGGGGGAAAATATTTTTCAAGCAAACATAACACTGTCACAATCTCTCTTTGCAAATCATTCAACTTTGAGACATCTATCACTTTATTACATAGCACGTTGAAGAAGCCACAAAACCGAGTGATAGTATTTCTAACATGTTTAGGCAAGACACCATGGATGGGGATTGGAAGCAATTGTTGCATCAAAGTGTGATAGTTGTGTGACTTAAGGCCAATAAGTTTCAAGTCTTTCATCGACACCAGATTTTTAACATTGGATGAATATCCTGTGGGGGCCTTTATTCCAAACAAAGAATTGCAAAGTTTTCTTTTTCTCATCCTTACTTGTGTATAACAAGTCGCTGGCAAAAAGGTTCTCTTCTCCCCCATCTTTGGTGCCAAATCAATCCTCAATTTCATCTCCACAAGGTCTAGCCTTGCAGCTACTCCATCCTTTGATTTTCCAGGAATGTCAAGCAAATTACCGATCAGACTTTCACACACATTTTTTTTCAATGTACATCACATGAAAAACATGCCGAATATGTAGATGTTTCCAATAATCAAGTTCAAAGAATATAGATTTCTTTTCCCAACATGATACAGCTTCACCTTGCTTTAACTGAAACTTCTCATTCGCTTTTCCCGAACGATAATTAATTCTTTCAACTCAATCCAAAATTTCATGCCTAGTTAATGGTTTTGGTGCAGGGTTAAGCTCTGGGTTCCCATTAAATGTTCTTTTTTTTTGCCTTCGATAGAATGATTTGTAGGAAGAAATCTTCTATGGCCTGTATAACTCATTTTTCTACTATGCTTCAACCTTGTCGAATATGTTTCTTCACCAAAAATAGGGCATGCACAATATCCTTTGACAACACAACCTGACATATTCCCATATGCATGAAAATCATTGATTGTCCATAGTAAGATAGCCCTAAGAAAGAAATTTTCTTCTCGACATGCATCATATGCATCAACACCTATATCCCATAATCTTTTCAAGTCATCAATCAAAGGTGTTAACTAAATGTCAATATCATTTCCTGATTATTTGGGACTTGAAATTAACAAAGTACGAATCATGAATTTTCTCTTCATACAGAACCATGGAGGAAGGTTGTAAGTGATCATCACAACTAGCCAACAACTATATGCAAAACTCATCAAACTATGGAGATTGATCCCGTCTGCTGATAAGGTCAATCTAAGATTTCTAGGTTCAACAACAAAATCTGGCCACTTGTGATCCAATACTTTCCAAGCTGGCACATCAGCCAGATGACTCAAGTATCCGTCAAGTACTCCTTTATCAACATGCCAAGTTAATGTTGGTGTGGGAAGCAGCAGACGATCAAACCTGAGTTTTGATTATGTCAAAGGGTCCAAAGTTAAGTTATCTTGTAATCTAACAAAATTGATTGAACTTGTAGGAAAGTCCTAAGTTGTCTTAAGTAAAAGTCCTAGTGGATTCTAGGCAGGTGGAAACCCCTAGGGGGTGGTAACACTAGGTCCTAGGGGCAGTAACGCTAGGTGATGGAAAGTCCTAGCTATGGTTAGGCAGGTGGAAAATCCTAAGAGGAGGTAACCCTAGGTCCTAAGGGGTGATAACCCTAGGTTATGGAAAACCCTAGGCGGAGGTAGCCCTAGGTCCTAAGGGTGGTAACCCTAGGTTATGGAAAACCCTAGGCAGAGGTAGCCCTAGGTCCTAAGGGTTGGTAACCCTAGGTTATAGAAAACCCTAGGGGGAGGTAACCCTAGGTCCTAAAGGGTGGTAACCCTAGGCGAAAAGTTCAGTCGGTCTGGAGGACCGGTCTGGCAATAGGTAACTTCTCCTGAGAGGAGTAGGTGAGGATGCGTTCCCCGTTGAGGGACAATAGGCGTCGGTTCGACCTAGAGTTTTTGAAGGAAATCCGAAGTCAGAACTAGACAGTCCGAAGGCTGTCAAGTTATTAATTTATATATTATTTGTTATTTTATCTAACTCTGTTTTATAGAAAACTAACAGTTTTGCAGGGTTAGACTTAGCCTTGATTGGTCGGCCGAATCAGGGATCGATTGACCGAACCTCTAAGCAAATAGAGTTGATTTCCAGCAAGCTGACTGAACTAGACCGAAGGATCAATCGACCGAACCTGGGGTTCGGTCAATCGAACAGTGGTATACGGTGACCAAGATCAGGCTAGATTGATCAGATTAGACTAGATAAGCCAACAAGGATAGCGAGGGATCGGTCGACCAGATGGCGGGATCTATCAACTGAATGAGGACTCATCCGAAGCTGAATCTGGACAGGAAGATGGACTGATTCAGGCAGGATCGGTCGATGGAACCAGGGTATCGATCGACTGATTAGCGACAAGTTAAACCTGATCCTGATATAAGTGGATCTGGATCAGGCCTAGCTTAGCTATTTAAGGAGGGCTCAACCAGTTACTTTAAAGAACAACACAAATTCCAAGATCAAGAATGAACAACTACTTCTCTCCTTGACACTACTCTGACAATTGACGAAAGACTTATATTTCTATTATTGTCGGTAACTTTATTGTATTGCAATTATACTTAATATCTATACTTTTTTCCAAATCTATAGTGATTGCCCAATATAAGCGATCAACGATCGCAAGCCTTGAAGTAGGAGTTGCCACAAGCTCCGAACCAAGTAAAAGAAAGCTTGTTAGCATTGCTTGTATTTTCATTCTTTATTCCGGTGCGTTTACTTTGAGTTTTCTGAAATGAACGAATTAGCCACGAGTGATATTCACCCCACCTAGCACATCATTGATCCCACAATTAACTCCTTACATATCTCCTTGTTCTGAAACAATCTTTGAAATCTTGGAATAGGTGGGAAGTATCAAAGGATATATCTTTGCAGGAACTCCATTTATCATAGCTTTTTTACCCAACTTCCACCTTGACATCCCACAAACAGGACAATTAGTCAAATTCTTGTACTCCTTCTGGTATAAGATACAATCATTAGGGCAAGAATGAATTTTCACATAATTCACCCCTAATGCACATAAGCTTTTCTTTGCATCATATAATGATGAAGGCAATTCATTTTCATTAGGAAGCATTTCTCCAAACAAACTTAGTAAATCTGTGAAACTTTTATTACTCCAACTATATTTTGCCTTCAAGTTATACAATTTCACAAGTGTAGATAACTTTATAAATTTGGTACACCCAGAATATAAAGGTTTATCAGCATCTTCAAGTAGCTTATGAAATTGGTTTGGATTCTCTGCATAACTATCAAATGCAGCATGTACCATATCAATAGGTTCCTCGGCAAAAGATTTCTGTTCATCTTTCATTGAGTTATTGTATTCAGTCTTTTCACCATGCCAAATCCATTTATGGTATGTTAAATCTATACCATTACAACACAAATGTGCCCTTATAATGTCAACATTTCTCTTCTGCAGATTACCACATCTTGAACATGGGCAAGGTATTTCATTCGGATCAGTAGCATTTCGTAATGCAAATTGCAAGAAAGACTCTACCCCAACCTCATATTCATGTGATAACCTATTCTTTGACATCCAATCTTTGTCCATTTTTTATAACTATCAGCCCGAAACGTGTCAAAACCTACCTTCAAAAAACTATACATCATACAACAAGTTCAAAACACAATCTCAAGTACCAAATACTATAATAAAACATTCAAGGTAATAGAGTAATACACGACATAAACCAACCGGACAGAAATGTGTTGTATGATTTTGTGAGAACTAATTAATAAATAAATGGTGATATTAACAAATCTTGGGTGCACATATATACAAGAGGATCAATTGGAAAGATTATTGGCTAACAAACCCTCACCCTAGTTGTTACAATGTCTCTCAACTTATTTGGTCATGTTATTATCTCAACTCTTGATCTAATCTAATATTTGCGTTTATGTTAAAAAATACATGTGTCTTGATCTAATCTAATTATTTTTTTAAAAAAATATTCCTTAATAAAATTAAATGAGCATAAATAATAAAGATGACATTAATTAATTATTAAAACCACATAAAAAATAATGACCAACTTAAGATTATGAAAATAGTAATTAAACTTGATAGTCTCGGGTCACAAAACAATATTTTCATAAATTAATCTCATCACTAATAACATCTAAATTAATATAATTGCAAGCTACCCCTTTAAAAAAACCTATTATTATATATGAAATGCGAAATGATATCATAATAGTCAATTTATAATATATTTAATAAAAAAATTCAAAATGGATAAAATGATCAACTAGTTGGGTTCAAGAGCAGAGCAGTTCATATCCCAATATCAGAGACCCTAAACTCAAATCATACGAAATCTCATTTGGTAAGTTTTATATGAGAAAGAATGGATTAGAAATGGTGAACCTGTCAAATAGATTAGATTTACAGAAAAAATGGGCATGTTTTCCACCAATTTACATATTGAAACCTAATTCAAGAAACATATTTTTTGAATTAGATTCTACAATCAGGAGGCAACAACAGAACATGCACATAAACTAGTCATAATCCCTGCTCAGTTGAATCTTTCCAAACCATGTAGCCACTTCAAGAAAACATGTACATAAACCATGTAGCCACTTCTTTCTATTCTACTTTGTAATCTAGTGCTTAAACTGTTATAAGAGGCTTCTCCGCCAGAAGGAGATTTGATAGTGAGCTTTCAATGTCTTAGACTAGCAATCTTCTGATTGCAAACCAAATAAAAAGATATGTCTCTTCTTTCTTTCTTGTTAATTAGTTTTTATTAAACAAGTGTTTCTTAATTTAGTTTAAAGAATCGAGAAAGGTTTGATTTTTATTTTCAAGGTAATTCACCCCCTCTTGTCAGCCTCAAGAGGACCAACGCTCAAGAAATCTTAGATTGGTCATATCAGTTGACGGGATGAATCTCCATGGTTTGATGAGTTCTATATATAGATGTTAGTCAGTTTTAATAATCATGTACAATCTTCCTCCATGGTTATGTATGAAGAGAAAATTTATGATACTCATATTATTATTTATGGTCCCAAATAGTCAGGAAATGATATTAATGTTAACTTAGCACCTCTAATTGATGACTTAAAATTCTTTTGGGATATAGGTGTTGAAGCATATGATGCATATTGACAAGAAACTTTTTCACTTAGAGTTGTCTTACTATGGACAATTAATGATTTTCCTACATATGGGAACATGTCAGGATGTATTGTGAAAGGATATCACGCATGTCCTATTTGTGTTGAAGAAACCTATTCAATAAGTTTAAATCATAGTAGGAAAATGTCATATACAAGTCATAGAAGGTTTTTACGTACCTATAACTCATCCTTATCGAAGGCAAAGGAAGACATTTAATGGGAACTAAGAGTTTAATCTTGCACTAAAACCATTGAGTGGTGATGAAGTTTTTGAAAGAGTTGAAAGAATTAATTGTCACTGGAGAAAAATGAGTGGGAAGATTCAATTGAAGAAGAATGATGTAAAATCATACTACAAAAAAAAATCAATATTCTTTAAACTTTAGTATTGAAAACATCTTCATATTCGATATGTTCTTGTTGTGATGCGCATAGAAAAGAACATCTATGAAAGTCTCATCAATATGTTACTTGACATTCTAGGAAAAATAAACGATGGAGTATCAATGAGATTAGACCTTTTGGAAATGAATGTGAGGACAGATTTGACACTAAGGATGGGGGAGAAGAGAACATTTTTGCTAGTAGTCTGTTATACATTTAGTAATGATAAGAAAAGAAAGATTTTGAATTCTTTGTTTGGAATACAACTTCTGGCATGTTATTTATCCAATGTTAAAAATCATGTGTTGCTGAAGGACTTGAAACTTGTTGGCCTTAAGTCACACGACCACCACGTTTTAATGCAACAATTGTTTAAGTAGCCATCTGTGATGTCTTGCCCAAACATGTCGGAGATATTATCAATAACTTGTGTTTCTTCTTCAATGTGTTATATAATATAAAGTGATAGATGTCTCAATGTTGACTAATATGCAAAAAGAGATTATGACGATATTGTGTTTAGTTGAAAAGTATTTCTCCTTTTCATTTTTTGATATAATAATTCATTTAACCGTTCATTTTGTGTGAGAAGTGAAATAGTGTGGACCGGTTTGGTATAGGTACATGTACCCATTTGAAAGATACATGAAGATTTTGAAAGGTTATGTGTGAAATTGCAATCAGCCTGAAGGGTGTATAGCTAAATGTTATATTGCTTTAGAGACTATTGAATTTTGCTCAGACTATTTGTGTAGTATGCACACAATTGGAATCCCATCGAGTCATCAAGAAATAGAACTTACTAAGTCATTATAAGGTGCACGATGAGTTGCAACAAGCACATTGCTATGTATTGACAAATGATGTTGAGATTGATCTCTATATCGAGTAATTTATCTTACTTATTAATACTTTCATGTGGTTTTCTTACATATTGATTTATTTATTCCTAATAATTTGATTAGGAAACACATGACATATTTTAATGTAATATTTCTTTATAGGGCTAAGTCCAAGAGATGGTTACAAGATGAGCATAACCGAACATTTACTACCTGGTTGCATGATCGTGTAAATTCCTTTAGTATTACGTATTGACATACATTCATTATCATATTTATACATAAATAAAAATTTATCACATACAAAATTCACAATGACAATGCAAATTCCTAGTGCAAAGGATATGGATAGTTGATTACCACAAATTTCAAATTCTGATGTTTAATTGTATTAGGTGGAGAATAATATGTAAGTACCTGGTGGAGATTTTGATGTGATCAACCAAGTTAGAGTTAGGTCCTATTGTGTTTTGATGCCCTGTGTCTAAGTGTACAGGAACTTAAGAGCACAAGAAGTCAAGCAAAAATTCAGTTAGCGAGAAGGATGGCACGGGAGAGAGTCGACAGACTCGGTGCGTCCGAGAGACGAGGTGCTACGAAAGAGTATGCTAGCGGATGATAAGGAAGCGCGTGGCGGTTTTGAGGGATAAGAAGCTGAAGCGGAAGACTACTTGAAGGCCAAAAAAATAGGTTCGGGTGAGCCCTATTCTGGATGGCCGAGATCACCCAAGCGAGCGGACCCGAAGCGGAAGACCTAAACCCAAGCAAGCGGAACTGGAACGGAAGGTCCAGACCAAGAAGTCAACAGGGAAGTTGATTTGGTCCGAGTGCCCGGATCACCTGGATGCCCCTAGGGTGCTTCGACGCAGGGGAGCTGGAACAACACCATCTGGGCACCTAAAATCCTTTCGAGCCCTCGGAATTGAAAGTTTATCAAAACACGCGTTATCACGATTCAGTGTGATGCGAATAAAATTCTATCCACGTCCAAGTGCCTAGAACCCTTCCAGGTACCCCGATCAAAGCTATAAATACATCCCTAATCCTAGAGGCTAAACACAACACTTGTGATCAATTCTCTGTAGGATCAAAAGCGCTAGAAAGGATGAATAGTGCTCGTGGCTAATTCGTTCGTTAGAGTAAAACACGCAATGGAAAAATAAAAACAATACTCGAACACCAAGAGTTTTACTTGGTTCGGAGTCTGAGGCGATTCCTACTCCAAGGCCCACACTCGTTGAGTATTTACTTTGGACAATCACTATCAATTCAAAATATTACAACTTTAAGTACAGTTAATTAAATGTAGTAAAATATACCAACAACTAAGAATAATAAACTTGAAGCTTCTGGTCGTCGGAGTCGAGTTACAGCTTTGTCGGATCTCCCTTTGAGTAGCACACGGATGAAGGATTGTGATTTCAAGTGTTGTCTTTAGCTGCTGCTTGAACCAAGATTAAATAGTCTGTTGAGGGCACTTCCAACCCCATGGAGGGCGTCTCCAAGCCTGCCAAAATCGCAACATCAATAAGCTCCTGCATCTTCGTTGCTTATCCGCCCGAGGGCGCCTCCAAGCTCCATGGAGGGTGCCCTCGCGACTTGCTGTGAGGCTGGTGACCAAGACACCCGAGGTGCCTCTAAGCTCCATGGAGGGTGCCTCGAG
>JBBMJZ010000002.1:4124470-4151766 GCA_037833815.1 Zingiber zerumbet
GCAATTTAGGTAACAATATTTGCATGAGGGAGTTGAAACAAATAATACTTTACATACAGGGAATGAAAACAAATATTTTTATGATTGAGAATTGCACGTAAAATTATGATTGAGATTAAGAATTTTTCTTTACTTTACCGCTTATTTAAACTGGTAGTATTTTTAGAGTTGTTATTCTACTTACAATGTATCACAATTAAAATTCAACCCTTAAATATTAATTAACTATTTAACAAACCTAACCGTTATACCATCATGCGGGAGCTACACGAGCTCATTTTTGCCGTGGCACAATACATCAATACGAGATGACGATCATGATCAGAAAGAACCCCTACAAAATTTTAGCATGCAGACACTTGGTTTTGAAGGTTAATGAAAAATCTATGTAATCTAATTCTAGGTGTTGGCTCGAAATGCCATTACACACCATATGAAGCTCTGGCTCCTGAACTCAACGTCCTTCCCCATTATTATTTTAAATATAAGTAATGTATATATTTGATTTTGATTTATTTATTTTTAAAAGCATAGCCGTCTTTCCGATAGCTTAAGCTGCAAGGAAGCAAAACCCAGGAAACCAGCCAGTGAGCGCTCAACATAAGTGGTCATAAAAGACTCCGTTCTCCACCACTCTTCGTTACGCGTTGCTCACCGGCCCTGAACTTACCCACCTTTCAGTTTGGTGAGCATGCATGGTCCCGCGTTTGGGGTCCCGAAGACGACTTACGGGTAACACTGACGTACGTTTAATTTTATTACCAGAGCCTGGTGGTTCGAAGTCCGAGCCACTAGGAAGAGTTTTCCCGCCCAAATCATTATTCTGCGAAGCGGATCAAAGGGAAGGGCGATCCATCTGCCTGGCCAGGTCTCCTTCTATTATATACATCCGCCGCCTCTCAGCAGGTGAGCTTACTGACTGATCCTTCTTGGTTTTCGAGATCGAAGCTTTGCCCAAACGAGGAGGATGGCAAGGTATGTTTGCTATCCGTAGTCATCTGGCAGCAGTCATCGTCGTCTCGAAAGGATTTGTGTGTGTATGTGTGCGTGCGCAAAGGGGACTTTTTGGTTTATTCATCCTCTACTCTATCGATGATGGATTTTGCAAAACTGATCAAAATAAGATAAGCAGTTGATGGGGGAGCTGTGCTCGTAGGGTTTCATATACTGATGAATGAGAGTATCATTTGAGGATTTTAAATATCATTGTTGGATTTCTATGCCTGTAAAAATATGGCGTTGTAGCCTGGTTTTAGCTGATTTTAGCTTTTTGTCCTTTTATTTTAATATAAATCCTAATTAGAAGTCACTAGCTAGTATATCAAAAATTACCTAATCTGGGAGTTGGGCAGTTTGACATCTTGCTTATATGCCGACCCAATGTGGAAATTATGAAGGATCCCAGCGCCGAGGATATGGGGATAGAGGAGGTTTTTTCTAGTAATTAGACCCATCTTAAGTAAGAAATTGCTGTTTGGGAGTTATGAGTTGAGTTTTAGGGTTCTGGTTGAGATGATAGGAAGCCCAAACAAACTGGTATGTTTCCTTTTTTATTCCTATGGTTCATCCATAATTTCTGAATTTGAGATTTATCCAGCTTGTGAATTGCTGAAACGTTTGCTTTACATACATGTTTGTGAAACTGTCTTATGTTCAACTTCAATTGAGCTTGTAATGTTTACATTGGAAGGTTTTGGCTAAGCTTCTGCCATTTTTGTTGATTGTAACAAGCAAAAATTGTAGCTTCTTATCCACAACAATTTTACAATGTCTAAACAATTATTCATTCTGTTTTACTTTTCTTTGCTCTTGTTTTTATTATATATCATTTCAAGCAAGCGACCAAATAGGATTAGTTGAATGAGATGGTTTCCAATGTACCTTTATAGTAGTTATTTGCTTGAATTTCCCTATTGTTTATAACTTTATCTTTCTATTTAAAATTTTGTATGTAGATTGTTGTTTCTAAAGAAGATATATAGAAATTTTAGCCAACTACCTTAAAGTATTTTCTTATCTATTCATGTTAGTTTTGCATGATGAACTGATATTGTTCTATCCAATGGGTAACCTTTTCACTCTGACATACACATTCAAATCGAGAAATAATTAGTGATAGAGTTTCTATTGACTAAGGCTCCACGTGATATTATACTATTTTAAGCCTAAATACAACAGGTTCAACTTGGTTTGGCCTAAATACAAACAGATTGACTCAAGCCCAAGTTGAAGAACTTCAGTTCCACATTACCACAACCTCAAGTAATCAATTAAAATACAAATTGAATTGCAATCAAGTCATATTATCACAAATTCAGCCCCTAAAACATACCAATTTAATAACAATCTACTTGTTTAATCCTCAAACACATTCTAATTAATATTTTTAATCCAATGTAACCTTTAATTAATATTTCAGGATAAAACATTGCAATAACTTGGTTTCATTAGAACTTGAAAAAAATAGAGTAGGTTCATTGGGGATTATAAAAATTGATTGACATAAAACTATATTTTGTCCAACGATAGGTGACTTAAATTTGTAATTAAGACTTTGAATTAGTTTATTTATCAAACTTGTTATCATAAAGTGGTTGTAATGTAGAGAAGGAAATAAATCATCATAATAATTGAAGAAAAGAAATTAAAGATAATTTTAAATTGACACTTCAGCAATAAAAATAAACAAATTGAAGAAAATTATATAATAAATTGACTGCAATAATTAGAAATTTATTTGTTTGTTATGTGATAATTAGTATTTTCTATTTAGGCAATAAATAGGGAGTTACTTATAATCCCTACTAAATTATCATATTTTTTTATTTAGAATATTTATTATTGATCTATAAAAGGAGTTCAGTGTCACGTATTTTAATCATCTTGAGTTAATTGAATTTCCATTTTTCTTCTTTGTGTGAGAGTTTACCCCTCTGGGTGAAGATTGTGTTTTGTTTGTCCACTGTGCTACATCAATTGGTATTAGAGTTGAAGCCTAGATTCGATTCTCTACCTCCTTTTCCAACCAACCTCTAACTTTGGCGAGTTCTTTCTCGATGCTAACACACTAAAATCCTCAAGTTAAAAGTGCCCCCATAGCTCTTCACCGCATCCACTGTACATCAACAATTTGCTTTTGATCATCTAACTCCTTTCCTTTTGGCAACATCGGTAAAGAGGCTCGCATCTTACTTGTAAATTATTTGATTTTTTTGAATTTAGCAAGTTAATTAAATTCTATGCATTATCTGTTAGACTCATATATTATTTATTCCCATATACTTTTACAATCATCTCTATTTGGTTACCTACTTATTTTGCCCCTATTTTAAATTATTTTATTATCTAATTTCCTATTTATGAAGGGGAGCCTTGGCACAATGGTAAAGTTGTTGCTTTGTGACCAAAAGGTCACGGGTTCGAATCCTGGAAACAACCTCTTGCAAAAAGCAGGGTAAGGCTGCGTACAATGGATCTTTCCCCAGGATCCCGCATAGCGGAAGCTTCGTGCACCGGGCTGCCCTTTTTTTTTTATCTAATTTCCTATTTGTCTCATCATTAGTTCTAAGTTCTAACTATTTTTTTTTAAAATTACTGTGCCATTTAATTTATAAATCTCATTACTTGTTGAACCTCCACATTGGCTACAACGAGAAACCCTACAATTAGAGAAAAAATAGATGCTAGGTGTCAACTTGTGAAAGACGAGCTTAAAACCCTCTGATCAAGAGTGGAAGACCTAGAATAGTTTAAAGTTTATACTGCTGGAATGATCGACAAGCTGTTGAAGGATACGAGTCCTATGCTCATAGATCACATGTCCTACGTAACTCACCCATCACTTAGGCATCAATCCACCTCAAAACCATCAATCAGTCATTGATGAGGTATACCACTTTCAAAACACCCAAAGCTGACTTAGAGTTAGGCCTAAACCTAAACCAAAAAATAGAACTACCCATTGAGTTAGATTAGACACCCTCAATTTTGTTGGTCAACTAGACCTAAATGCATTCCTCAATTGAGTTGTTGAGATTAAGGATTACTTTGACTGATATGGTATGATCCAAACTTAACGAGTGTAATTTGCAAAAATCAAACTTGTCAATTGAATATCCAAGATCAATATGTTGAAAATAGAGAAGAGCCAATCACATACTAGGTAGAGATGAAACAAATTCTAAACAAAAAAATATAACCCAACATACTTTAGAAACCAACAATACACCATATGGATTAATCTAAAACAATCAAACATGAGCATAATTAAATATTTGAGCAAATTTGACAACTTACCAATGCGATGTAATCCTAAATTGGCCTCTAGAGAAACCCTAATCCACTTCATAAGGGTTTGAGACTCAAAATTCAAAGATAAATTAAATTATTTGCTCACTAGAAGACCAAACAGATTGAGCAATTTATGAAATCCCCTACCTTCGATCACTAGTCCCCTCAACTGTTAACACTCCTATATATATGGTGTCTCTACAATCAAGCAAACCCATTGGTTCGGCCTGCCTTGTATATGTCATCCAACTAGTAGAGACGAATATACAAGCTTCTAAGAAAACATAAACCCAAATGTTTAATGTTTTAGTTGTCGTAGGAAGGGTCACATGACATTCAAGTGCCCCCATAAAGTCTTAATCTTTATTTAATCCAGATGACGAAGTAGCATACTTTCGGGACCCAGGTAGTAATGAAGAAATTGAAGAACAAACCATAGAACTTAATGTTGTGTGTTGTATCCTTTCCATGCCCACATTTAACGACACGTGGAAAGGCACTAATATCTTCCCCACATTTGCAAAATGTGGTAGTAAGTTTTGCAAAATCGTGATCGATAGTGGGAGTTACATGAATGTAGTATCCACATAGGCTATCTGTAAGATTCAAGCCATCTTTGAACCACACCCAAGCCCTACAAAGTGCCATGAGGAAATCATGTTTCCTTCTAGTTACATAAAGGTGTTTGGTTTCTATACAGATGGGTCTATATAAGGATAAAATATGTTGTGACATTGGCCTTGACTTTACAACTTCTTTGTTACCCACTATGGATGAAAAACCACCTACATTTTTTAAATAATAGCCAAAACATCTGATTTTACCTGGCCAAGCCTAGCATATCTAAGCCCAAAGCAAAGCCAACAACTAAACAGACCCAATCCTCAAACAGTCTCTCCGCCTTCTTACACGACCTCAATTTGAAGAAGGAAAAAGTGTTAGAAATCATGATAGCATAAGTAATTCAAAACCTCACAGTTAGCACTAGAGATTCATTAAAAGACCTTCCCCCCAAAGTCATTGAGTTTTATGCTATTATTCAAGCTCATTGTCGTTATTACCTAGTGCTTCATGAATTCATTCTCCATTCAGATTATAAAGTGTTGACTTTCATATTCAATCACATAAGGAATTAAGTGCTAAACATGCTAGGTGTAGGTGGGTTGAGTTCCTACAAGACTATACTTTTTTTTAAACATTGTTCTTGTATAGACAACAAATCAGATGCTAAGTCATGTTGTTGCCACATTGCACACTATGAATATGATCGTAGTAGGATTTGATCGATTTCAAAGAAGAATATGCCACTTGTCTTTGGGATGTTTTTTCAAAATGTTAAAAATGGTTACCTATTTAAGAGTAGACGCTTATCCATTCCTAGGACTTCACCTAGGGGCTTTCTTATTTGGGAACTTCATGCAAGTGGCTTAGTTGGACGCTTTAGAAAAAGACAAGACTATTGCCGTCGTGTTAGAATGATTTTATTGACCTTCATTGCGATAATATGTTGCATGGATCATGTCACAATATCGTACATGTCAAATGACAAAGAAACTAAACAAAACACATGATTATACCTGCCGATACTCTATGAGCCTTAGAAAGACATTAGCATGGATTTTATTTTAGGATTGCCTAGACTAGCCGAAGTCATGGTTCAATACATTTTATTCTATGCAATAAAACAAATGATACATCACAAATAATCAAGTTATTCTTTAGAGAGATCATTCATTTGCATTGGTTACCTATGTCTATAGTGTCAATTAGGATGTGAAATTTGTTAGTAATTTTTTAGAAACACTATGAAAATTATTTAAGACTCAACTTAAATTTTCTTTCGCCTTTCATCCACAATTGACGACCATACTATGGTTGTTAATTGCATTTTAGGAAATTTGTTAAGGTGCTTAGTAGGTGAAAAATTAAGTATTTGAGATTCAATATTGCCACTTGTTGAATTTGCTTACAATAATTCCGTAAACCGATCTATTCCCCACCTTACTTCCCTTGATAAGCTTTCATGCCTCTTTAATCTTCGCTTGTTGTCAAGTTGATTTGTCAACGATCAATCGACAGGATCCATCCATCAGTTGGCTAATTTGTTTGACGCTTTAGCCTTAATCTGCCAACTACTATTTGAGTCGATTATTCCATAGTAGTCTTTAGGTCAACCAACTATTGTAGTGCAATTTTATTTATTAATGACTCCTTTTAGCTTTCCTATTGTAACATCAATTGATTAGAATTCTTAATTAGTTTGTTACCCAAAAATTAGTTAACATATCCATGAACAAAAATATTTTTGTTTATGGCTTATCACCTTGAGTCGACTCCATAGATGACTCAGCTCTCAAGTCGGTTGAGCAAATAGGAAGTTTCTTAAAGGAGTCTTAGCAAAACTCTTTGGCATATACATACAAAATTATACCTTCTTGTGGTGCACACTTTCATTCCATTATATGCATCATGATATATTGTATACTTTTATTGCTAAGTGCATTCTCTATTTTAACATCAACATGAATATATCGAGTACATTTAATAGAATTCCTAAAAATTTATACAAAAAGGTATTTATCAATGATAAAACATTTAGACATCAAAATCTAATAATTTGTCACCAAAAGATTTGGCGATAATAATTATGTTATTAAATTCATCATTATCAAAACTAAATAGTAGTAATTTGATCCATTACAAAATGGGATATTAGTAATAATTTTGTTTACTCATTAATAAATAATCTATTCTATAGTATTGGTACTAAATGATATAATAGTGATAAAATTTTATTGCAAAATATTTTTTCATCAAATATATAATTAGCATTTTGATATTAGTTGTGGCTAAAACTAGTGTCAAATGGATGGGAAGAGAAAGAAAATTTAATTTAAATCAATCGATTGATGATTTAGATAGCTATAAACTTCAAATGGGCATTTACAAGTAGATGGATTAATATTATTATAAATAAACTTGATAAATGATAAAATAGATGCACAGGTTCTAGAATTTTCCTAATTAGATAGAATTGCATAAGCTATCATTGATTCAATCAACATTTGTGGATAAAATATAGATGAGAGTTTGAGCATGTTACCAAATTTTTTTGATAGAGTTATTCAAAGTAACTTACCACTTGAATCTAACACAATAGCTGTAGGTAACCTATGTAGCCAAAGATTGTTTTTCAAAGTTACACGTAACTTATCATTGATTTTCTTTGGAAGAAAATGTGAACGTGCCATTTTGGTAAATTTTTTAACCATCAACAAAATAAAATCATAATTTAAAAAAATCTGCAGAAGTCCTGATGCAGCGGATAACTATTGAATTCGTTGATTCATGCAAGAATATTGGAAGCGATCTTCTAATCTTGTTGATTCATGCACTACTACAAGAAAATAGGCATCCAAAAACTATTCGAAGCTTTGGGGAAAAGAACGGCATGGTCGAATTATTACCGATAAAATTTTTTTTCTTACATTAATCTAAATAATTATTTATATAGACTTCACATTCTAAGACATAAAGAAAGGTCAAGAGTTATCGGATGATTTAGGGGAGGCCCGAAGCAGGTCAAGAGTGATTGGATACTTGAAGGGAGGGTCAGAACAAGTCAAGAGTGATTGGATGCTTGTGGGAAGACCCTAAGCAAGTCAAGAGTGATTGGATACTTACGGGGAGGCTCAAAGCAGGTCAAGAGTGACCAGATACTTAAGGGTAGACCTAGACCATGAGAGTAATGATGGTCCTTCGTTTGAGGGGAGAATTGTTGGGAATACAATCAAAGTTCCACATTGGAAATATATAAAAAAGATCATGAGTTTAAAATATAAAAGAAATCCTAACAGAAAGGAAAATGACTCACAATTCTAAAATTCCTAAACGGACTCAAAATCCAAAAATACAAAAGACGAAAATTACAAAAATACTCTAAATATCAAAAATACTTTAAATACCAAAAAGCTCCAAAATTACTAAAAATAATATGAAAGATATTTGTATCCTCTTGCATTATTCTCCTTATGGTGAGAAAATTGGCCCTCGAATTAATGGTTATATCATCATCAGGAGCGTTGTCGACGTGTTACGGTCTTCTTAGTGTGATGTAGCGAAATACTATTGAATTCGTTGATTTGTACATGAATACTAAAAACAATCTTTTAAATCCTGTTGGTTTACACACGAATATCAGGAAATAGAAAAGCAAAACTCATCCTTCCTGAAGAAGGAGACGACGATTAACTCCACAATATCAACCTCGCTTTGATACTAAACTGATGCAGCAGGTAACTATCGAGTCTGTTAATTCGTGCATGTATATCAAAAGCGATCTTCTAAACCTATTGATTCGCGCATGAATACCAGGAAATAAACATCAAAAACTACTCGAAGCTTTGGGGAAAAGAACAACATGGTTAAATTATTTTTGATCAAAAATTTTCTTACTTCAATACAAACAATTATTTATATAGACTCCACACCCTAAGACAAAAAAAAGGAAAAAAATTTTAACATATAGACCCCCATTTAACTTGTAAAGAAAGGAAAGCATATAGATCCCCATTTAACTTGTAAAGAAAGGAAAGAAATCTTAATAGAGTTCTAAAATCCTAAATGGACTGAAAATTCAAAAATACAAAAGGCGAAAATTATCAAAAATTAGAGTTGTCAAAGCGTTGGGTGAGGCCAAGGCGATAAGTCACTGCCTAGCGCCCAAACGCCTAAGTGACAAGTCATTGCCTAACCACGAGGCGATAATCCATAGAAAATATATTATATATTTATATTATTCTAAAAATCAACTATTAACAATAATAAACTATATAAACACCAAAAACAATAAAGTTTCAAACAAAAAAATAAATAAAAATAACTCAATATTGTCAATAAAACAACACATCTAAATCTTATGCTAGACAATTTAATTTTTCCAAAACAAACTAGACTTAGATCAATCACTTTCCAATTCAATCATTTCATCCCCATCACCATTCTCCATGTTTTCATCAATGTCGTCCCCTCGGGACGATCTAGTGGCTAGCGCATGAGGTGTTGCCACCATGAGGTCTGGGATTCAAATCTCGGCAAAGGCGAGATAAAATGTCTCCTTTATGTGCTAGTCACTATTCCAAAGGTTAGTAGCCGCTCGTGATTTACCTCCTCCGTGTTGGCTCTGGGACGGGTTGGCGGGGGTGCTGGGGGCGAGCGTAGTCGCCTTTTGCCACCATGTTTTCATCAATGCTCGAATAATAATCTTTTAACACGTCATCATCAAACTCTCCCTCGTCAATAGATTCTTCATCTTCATCCTCTAGTGATCGTAGAGTACGAGTAGTTTGGCTTGTTGCCCTGCCTCTTCGTCCTCCCTTGCCTTTGCCTCTAGAAGCTGAAGTTGAAGTTGAAGCTCCCCTATAAATAGGGTTTGAGGTATGTTGTTACCTAGTATATCTTGTCTCTTCTTCTACTCCAACAGCCTTTGCTATAACGTTCCATGTTAAAGTGTTATCATCATCATCATCAAAAATAGGTTCCTCACTAGCTTCCATCATTCCAGTCAACTACTCATTATTGCAATCATCAATATTCCTCAAAACTATAGGATCCCTTTATCCTTCTTAACCGCACGAGCCTTAAGTGTTTGATTGTACTTCACGCGCACCAAATCTTGTAGTTTCTTGTGATCGAGTCTATTCCTTTTCTTTGAATGTATCTATGCCACAGATGACGGAACCATCATACTTTTAGAGTGAGTAAGCAAACTATAAATTGAAAAGAAAAGTGAAAGCAGTCATGTACTGCATTTACTCACATGCTCAAATATGCTCCAATTCCTTTCACAACTCGAAGCACTACATGTGAGACTAAGAACTTTGATAGCAAATTCTTTTAAATTCGGAGTACCATTGCCAAACATTTTCCACCAGTCCGTTGAAAAGAAATGTATTTCACCATTTTCATTTGATATTTAGCTATTTAACTTTTTTGGAAAAAAATATGTACCAGGCTCCATTGGTTGGTCTTTATTATTCCTTGCTCTAATGGCAAATTCATTGCCTAACAATGACTCTGAGTTCTTATATACCGGCAACTCCATAATAATCTTATCCCTCACTTCACGGCATGGAATCAATCTTTGTATGCATGCAAACAATCCATTTGTTACTTTTGTATCCGTCTCAACTTACGGATTGTGATAGTAAAAATACGGGTTTAAGTAGTATCCCGTTGCGTGCAAAGGATGATGAAGCTGATAATCCCATCTACTATCAATAATGTCCAACACATTTTTACATTTCTCTCTGTTATCAAAGGACTTCATAATTGTATCTTTTGTTTTATCCATAACTTCATAAATATAACCCATCACTGGCCTCGTTTCATTGTCAGCAATGCGAAGAACCATCACTAGAGGACACATCACTTTAAGTGTGTATGTCACATTATTCCAAAAAGAAGGCATGAAAACAGTATCATTTGCTCTCTTACCCTTAGCATCCTTAGCCCACTTACTCTCTATCCACTGTGTAGATAAGAACATTCTCTTCAAAGCCTTTTGTCGTTTGTGGAGGCTTTGCAAAGTGAGAAATGTAGTAGCAAAGCGAGTGACTCCATGTCTTGCCAGCTCCTTATTTTCAGTACATTCTCTCATCATGTGCAGAACACTTCCATGATTGTAAATGAAGCCAACAAGAGCAATTGCTCTAGAAATAGTCTTTCGAACCACCTCAATTTTGCCAATATCCTCTAGCATCAAATCAATGCAATGAGCAGCACATGGAGTCCAAAACAAATTCGGTCTTTTTGCCTGTAAAAGCTTACCTACAAAAAAAATAAAAATAAAAGAAGGTCGACATAAACATATTCATTTATCAGTGAGGAAAAAATGAGTGAACATTCACCAATCAAATAAATATTAAATAGTAGAGTTCGTTAATTTTACATACCAGCTAAAACATAATTGCTGCCATTGTCTGAAATCACTTGCACAACATTTTTCTCCCCCACACGTTCTACAAATCTATCAAGCAACTCATATAGTAGGGTTCCAGTCTTGACATGGGCGGATGCATCCACAGATTCCAAGAACATTGTTCCTTTGGGTGAATTAACCAAAAAGTTGATCAATGTCCTCTGTTTCCTATCAGTCCATCCATCAGACATAATTGAGCAACCATATTTCTCACATTCATCTCTGTTTTCTTGCAACAACTCATTTGTGTAGACAATTTCCTTCTGTAAAAGGGGTACCCTCAATTCATGATAACTTGGTGGTTTCAAATTCGGCCCATACTGACCTATGGCTTCAATCATTTCCTTGAAGCTATCCAAATGGGCAGCATTGAAAGAAATCGCAGCTTGATACATGAAACGGGCTATCTTTTGAACTGTTCGATCTCTAAGCTCTTTGTCACATGCATCATTTATGCTTGTTTGCCTCAATTTCCCCCCTTTGGTTTTCTTCTTCGTAATAAAGAGGTCCATTGGCCCTTTAACACTACCACTCCCAATCTCCTGTGTCGAAGTCAAACTTCGCTTTTTGCTTTCTTTAGAACTGGGTTGTACTGCCTGTGCATCTTCTTCATCTTCATCGACATCAAGAAAGCAAAAATCTTGCTTCATTCCACCACAAGCTCGCAAGGTTTGTTTCTTCTTTTCATTCATATAGTTCAACAGCTCATCACGGACACTTTGTGGGCATTCTTTGCATTTTCTAACATTTTTTGAATTTCCAGCAATATGTTGTTTGGCTCGAAAAATTCCTCCATTGGAAGTGAACCCACAAAACCTACACGTCACACTATTAGAATCTTTCGGATTTTTCAAATAACAATGCTTCCAACCAGGGTCTCTCTTATTATCATCGTCTGATTGTGTGTTTTGATTTTCTGATTGCTGTTGAGAAGCCATATCTAATTGACAAGAACAACTTAACAAGGGGACCGATTAGTATTTACAAGAACAGAACTTAACAAGGGAGTCAATTAGTAATATACTAATACAGGAGTGCTATGCTGCGGACAAATTCGGTGCGGAGTGCGGACCGCTGCGGGCGTCATCGCGCGAGGCTTCCTGATCGGTCCCTGGAACCGATCAGGGAACCTCCTGATCGGTCCCTGGACCGATCAGGAAGGCAGTCCACGAATTTGTCCGCAGCATAGCACTCCTGTATACTAATATATGATAGTAAATAAGTATTGGACAATTTGGACAGGATCAGAGGAACTTACGTCTTGCAGGCAGCCTGCACGAAACTGCAGACTGCAGAGTATGAGGAAAAGGTCCACGGGCAGAGGAGAAACTATGGAAAAACGCCGCTGAAGCAGTGAAGTTTCGAATCAATTTCAAAGGAAATAGGGAAGAGGAGACGTACCGTCATGTAGAGAATTTGTATCGCCTCTTGCCCATTGAGAAAAGGAAATTAATCATGGGCTGGACTTTTATGGGCTTTGGGTGATTAGGTCATAAAAAAAAACCCTCATACCCTAGTGGAAAGGCGATGCCTTTCCACCGCTTTGCGCCTCGAGCAAGGCGAGACAAAGGCGCAGCAGGCGCTCGCCTGGCCATCCTCGACGCCCAGTGGTTCCCTGAGGCGATGCAGCCTCGCCTAGCGCCTGAGGCGCGCCGCCTCATGCTCGCCTTTGACAACTCTGGGTAATACCAGACATTTCAGTTGGTCAAAAACTCTATGATTCAATAAAAACAATGTTGGCCTAGTTTAACTTAGTGACTGTTTTTTATGACTTGATTTTTGGTCTCTAAATGGAGCTTATGTATCTTTAGCAACACCTATATAGGTTATTTGATATATGTAATTGATCTATCTGATAAAACTTGCAAATTTGGAGAGATCATATCCATAAACTGATGAGTTCATACAATAACCATCCTATTGTCTTGTTTTTCTCGACAAAATATAGTTAGGAAGACATCGGTGTATTTTGTGATTCTATTAACTTGTGCAGTTACTAACAATTGATTGAGAAATTGTATCAATCTTTTTTAGATTTTGCAGATTTATGCTCCCGTGGGTTTCAAATTTGCAGTTCATACATGGAGCAAGATCATTCTTGGAGGCCTTTCTCTCTTTTTCAAGTCTTCTTATTCCAGGAAGCTCTTTGTTGGCGGTTCATTGCTCTTGGAGATTTCCTCCTTGTCTCTTTTGTCAACTATACTTGAGGCAAGCTACTGTTCCATACTTCCATCACCACAAGGACCAGACTATATGCATCTTTCTTCTATAGTTAGTGTTTCGTCAACAATCTTTTACAAGGAAAAAATCAACTTGTTTATGCTGTACTTTAAGAGTTATCAGTTTCAGTTTGCTCTGATACAGGTCTTTGTTAGCCGTGTCTACCTGCACTTCATCATAAATTCAGGCTCTTCTGCTCTTGAGGTTGAAGGAATATTCAATATATATTGCTTTTGTCCTTTCTTGCACCATCAACTTCAAGTTTTATCTTTATTATGATTTAATAAGGTTGAATTAGATACTTTCAGTTTCCTTCCATCCTTAAGCATTCCACATGCTTTTCGTACAGCCAAAATGATTTATTAATAGTTGATTGCAACTTTGTTTAAGGTTCAAGGCATTCAAGAAATTAGTTAACTGATTGCTGAAACGTAATACTTCTGTGTATGGCCATCAAGATGATCTAGCATCTATCACATTTCAAATCATAGTGGATCTTTCCTGAAGCTTGTCAAAGTTTGATAGCATACATAAAAGAGTTCTTTTGTTGAAGCATTAGTTTTGTTTTGGTTCTATCGTGTTGTTGGAGATTATACGGAAATTCAGCTCCAACAACGATGGAAAGGTCAGTCGAATTGCATTTAGTGCTGTTTTGACATGCAATGTTGAGACATGATGATCAATTAATTGTTATAGGTACAAACTAATTAAAGAAGTTGGAGATGGAACTTTTGGAAGTGTTTGGCGTGCACTTAATAAACTGACTGGACAAATTGTATGTTATTTCTCTTTATTGTTTATCTATATCTATCAAATGCTATAGCCGTAGTATTTTTTTGTCATCTTTTTCATGTTAGTAAGGTGCCTTTGTAGGTTGCAATTAAGAAAATGAAGAGGAAATATTACTCATGGGATGAGTGTATGAATCTTCGAGAAGTTAAAGTAAACCACTTTTTTCTGCATTTTGTAACTCATTTATCTTCTTTTTTATATTTGGTATACTAAAGAAGGTTATAACATTGTTTTTTTTTCAGTCTTTGCGGCGCATGAACCATCCAAATATTGTCAAGCTTAAGGAGGTTATAAGAGAAAATGATATTTTGTACTTCGTGTTTGAATACATGGTATAACAATTCATATTTTCTTACAGTTTATTTCTATAATGGTCTCAGATATTTAAGAACTTGCAATCTGTATAGGAATTCAACCTTTTCCAAATTATGAAAGACAGAGGCAAGGGTTTCTCGGAGGCAGAAATTCGTAATTGGTGTTTTCAGATATTTCAAGCCCTTTCTTACATGCATCATCGTGGCTATTTTCACCGAGACCTTAAGCCTGGTATTGCCTATTGTGATTATATAATTGCTAAGTGGTGTATACATCTTGAAAATTACTGGACACATTTGGTTTGATTAGTGAATTAGCTAAAATGATACATCGTTGTAGTAGTCAGAAAAAACTTGATATTTAACATTGTTCTCTCTTAAGATCAAGATCTACACTTCAATCGGACGTACTGCATGATCAGAAGCTACAACTACTAGTCATGTTTGTGGTCAAAATAGATATGTTGATAACCTATGTTACTAGCGGTGATAACTGAAGTTTAGTTAGGAAAACTTTATAATGAAATGCAATATCAACTTAGCAAAGCATATAACAAGCTTGTGAGAAAAAAAGAGAGTTTTTTTAGTAAACGGTCAAGTGTGGCATGGAAGTGTTGCACAGGTACAAGGGAAGGTGAAGAGTCTGAGTACCAGAAGTAAATTATTAAAAGCTTTGTTAGAAAAAATTCTTCAAGGCCACAGTATAGAATAGTTAGATGTTAGCTTCCAGAGGCATAACAAGAAATTCTTGTTGGGAAAATACAATTTTTTTGGCTAAAACAATTTCATAATCAATGGAAGGATTATAGGCTGTGGAACTTGTTAGTAACTACTTGGGAACCCTAGTAAGAACTTGTTTGCTGGAAAGACCATTGGTCATCTTTGTCCAAATATTTCCCAGTTGGTTTATTTCCAACTTGGTTCGTGAAGCTGTTCTTTAGTGTCCTTGATGGTACTTATTCTTAAATGTTATTGTTTCTTAAGAAATTTAATTTAGAAATTGGAATTTTGTGAATGAGAGTTCTCGATCTGAATATTGATCCTGTTATGCCCTTGAAAGTCCATTTACGATATTGTTAGGTTTATGAAAGCCATTTAGCTCATCTTTTTATTCTCAGATATGAAAACAGGAGAAGGCGATAGGGAAAGTTTATGTCATTCTATTAGAAATCACAGGTCATTCTTATGTTCGTAAAAGTCAAGCAATACTAATTTATTTCCAGAGTTAAAAGCATGGTTATACTGTGGCCACATTGATATAGCTTGTGACAGCTTGTATTGAATAGTTCACCCCCAAGTCTGATTAATGATAAGCTTTTGAAACTTTTTGAAGGTCAGTGAAAATACTTTTCTCAGTTGTCATACATTGAACACATAAAACCATGCTTTGTTTGATCTGTTCACATCCTTTTCAGCAATCTATCTATCACTTAAAGCTGTGAATGCCTGCTATCCAATTTGTTGTTTTCACTAATCACTGGAACTTGAACTTGACTTGTTTGGAAATTGATTCATGAATGAAAATATGAAATCATGGATATTCATGTTGTTTCTGCAATTTCTTCAAATATTTGTGTTGATTAAAAGGTATTCCTAATGTAGGCATATATTTTTGAGGAAATTCTTATTTTGAACATTGTTTGCTGCAATATTCAGAGAACTTATTGGTCACAAAGGACATCATAAAGATAGCAGATTTTGGCCTTGCTCGAGAAGTTTGTTCTCAACCACCTTACACCGAATATGTTTCTACTCGCTGGTAAACTTGTTATCCCTTTTATCATTAAATTGTAGTAGTTTTACATATTCTGACTTTCCTATCCATGAATGTGCTAGGTACCGGGCACCTGAAGTCTTGTTGCAGTCATCCATGTATGATGCCTCAGTAGGTAAGTTATTAATCAATGACAAACTTGTCAGTCTCAAGCTATGTTTATGTGATTAGTTATATTTGCCGCATTTCTTTTGGTTTAGATATGTGGGCAATGGGTGCTATCATGGCAGAACTATTTACTCTAAGGCCACTTTTTCCCGGTGCAAGGTAATCATGATGATTCACTTATGTAATTCATTTGAAAAAGCTAAAATTGTGGCTTTCTATTTGGTTTATTATCTTGTTTAGTTTGTTTTACAATTGGCAAGGATTTTTGTATAAACTAAACTTAAATGATAAACTGCAAAGTTGTGTGCTGTTCACTCATCAGATTTCATAAAAATTAATAAATGCAAAAATAATTACATCCTTAAAGACAATTTGCTAGACTAAAAAATTAACTCACTGATCAGGTTGCTTTACTCACAAGGAAAATTTTCTGCTTTTATGATTATTTCTACTGGGATATTCTTTGAGCATTAATCTCATTCGGGATTGTGGTTTTTGATAAACCTTTTAATATATGTTGAGAAAACTCAGGGTGAACTATGACTAGCTTTTTGTTTCTAGATTCAAAGTTTTGCCTACACTATTATTATAGAATGAATTTATATTCCAATTTAATTTCATTTTAGTTTTCATAAAGTGCTTGACCAGCGAGGCAATCCCCAGGATTAGGATACAGGAGAACTATAATTGAAGTGTTAACTCCACTTGGTTATTCTTTTAATGTGTTCAATTTTCCTACTCATTTCTTTCTTGTGTATTATTTCTTTCCCCCTTCTGTTTTACAGTGAAGTTGACGAGATCTACAAGATCTGCAGTGTGATTGGTAGTCCAAATGAGAATTCTTGGGCTGAAGGGTTGCAGCTTGCAGATGTGATGAAATATCAGTTTCCTGTGGTAATTTGTTTGCAAAGTTGTATCCACAAATGCTGGTGACTTGCATAGCGTCAGTCAGCTCTTGTTTGTTATACAAGCTGGATTCTACAGTTGCAATTTACTGATATTATGTTCTATCTGGGGTATTATGTTATATTATTTGTAGGTTATTGATAATATCTACTAGTGTACTAGTCATCCTGTCCTGTAATTTATTTTCTACTGAAATGAGTGTACTGTGGCATTTTTTTCCAGAACCAAAAGATTTTTTTTTCATGCATCAGTCAGAAATTATTTTCTTGGATTTTGAGACCTGATGTCCTTGTTGAGCCCACCATTAAGCATTCTTCTAAACTTGTAGCCACCCAACTCATTCTCTGTGAGTATTAATTGTTAAAGTTATGTTGAACAAGTGAATATAAACCTCATCAAACCAGCTCTATGAATAATTAGAAGTGGGAAGGGGAAGGAGAGATGCATTGAGTTGATTATCACATGCAATTTTTTGCTTTATAACTGGTGACTTGAAAAGTGAAGTAAATGAATGTTAATGGAAAGATTGGGATTAAAAATGTAGGAAGGTATTCTGGATGTTACTCTTCTTGTTTGGTAACTTTTCATGGAGAGTAGGTATTCTATTAGTTAATTTAATTGTCTTAGATATTTTGGTTTTGAGGACTTTTGCATGCTTATTATTTGGTCATTTGGTTTCACTTTACACATTTTTTCCTTTCTCATGTGCGCATTTGCGCATTACAACTCCATTGATCCAGACATGTAGACAAATGCTCATTTCTCCCCCATTCCATTCCTCCTATTTCTGGTAAACCCCAAACAAACTATGTAATTCTTCAAGATTTAAGATTTTGACTTGAATTGCTTGTGGCTCTAGATGGATATATCACAGGAAACTCACTAGACATTCTTTAACAAAACAGCTGTAATATCACACTTTTTTTACTAAATGTGATTGCTTGAGACTAGTTTCTTTTTTAACTCCCATCATAACATTTTAAGAGGTGTCATGGTTTCTTAGGTTGGTAAAAAGACAAATGCAAATTCTTTTGTTCTCAAAGATTTTAGTTGTGTCTGAATGCATGTTAAAATTCATTGTAGATATTACAAGCGTGAAAGTCATCAGTTCTTAGGGACAAGCCTCTCTGTTCTTATTTGCTTCTATTTCATTGGATTACTTATTTCTTAGGTTGTGCTGGTGGCTGCAATCTTTTTTCTTCAAGAGTTTCTATCTACCAATTTCTAGTGTCACAAGGGCTTATATCATCATGGTGTTGCTATATCTCATGTATTGTTGTATAATATAATATACCATCAATGTGAAACATAACTTTGTTTCTTGCACAAACTTTATTAAAAAGGTTTTTTTGTTCCTGTTCCGGCAGTGTTCTGGTGTCCATCTATCGTCACTAATTCCATCAGCCAGTGAAGATGCAGTCAATCTAATTTCAGTAAGCTTTGTATCTGGATGTTTTTACAAGATACAAATATATTCTTTATCACATTAGCTGAAGCATTTTGTTCCATTAGTAAGTTTTATGTGCTATTAATGTTACATGTAGGCACTTTGTTCCTGGGATCCATGCCAGAGACCAAAAGCTGCTGAAACTCTTCAGCATCCCTTCTTTCAAGTGAGCATCTCCTTCCTTCAGAATTGTGTTTGCACGTAAATTTATGCTGGTTTTTGAACGTGAGCAGGTGCTAATACTATCATTATTGTTGCAGTCTTGCTTTCATATCCATCCACCTCTTCATTCTAGGGAGGGAAGATTATCTCACACGCCTCCTGGTTCGTGTTAATTATTTTGCATCCTTATTCCCATGCTTTCAGTATCACATAACATTCTCGAACTTCTCAAACTCTATTTTGTTCCAGTTGGGATTAAGGGAGCTATGGAGCAGCATAGTAGTAGAAGAAATTCAGCTGGATCTCTTTCTGTTACAAGATCAGCTAATAATGTTGTGCTAACAAAGGCGAATTCTCCTATGAGAGCTGGTATTTTCTTATGTAGTTTGACATTGAGCATCGCATAAAATAGGAACATCAGATTTAAAAGATGGAAATTAATATGGCACAATTGAACTTGTGAAATCCCATTAAATTTCTGAATTTTAGTTTGTTAACTCAGTAGACTTGTTCATTACTTCACTCTATGTGGTAGATCTTCATCACCTATATCACTACCTGCAATTTAGGAATTCAATCAAACATGGCCCTGAATTTGTTACTAAGATGGAAAATCTATTCCAGTGTTGAAAATCTCTGATACTCAACATCAGACTTACTGTTGGAAAGGAACCCATTAGTCATTATTGAAGTTACAAAGGCACAGCTCATAAACTGTTGATTGAGATATCAAAATCTTTGCAATTGATTTGCAAGTTTAACTAAGAAGATCACAATGATAATTGGATAACAATCCTAACATTTTTAGTTTCTGTTGTATTCATAGGTAGAAACCAACTGAAATTTATGCTGTATGAACATATTATTAGTCTGACTACAAAATGTGGAGAAAAAAAGATTAGAATAAACTTCCATCTAGAGCTAAATTTTTATCTTCCTTTGCTTTTTATAGGTGCACAGAGGAAACTGGAAATGGATAAACAGGTGGGCTACTTGCAGATTTTCTTGGTGGCCTCTTTGTATGCTACCTTTTTTTTCTTCTAATTTATATGCTATTATTGTTCACTGCAACTAGGAGCTCGAAAAAAGAGAGAAATCTGTGAAGGACAACCTGAAGCAATCTCGCTATAAACCGCCTGCAAGAAACGTCCCAGGCAAATATACTTTATGTGCCTGCTATTTCACTATGATTTTCTGCTTTTTTTAGCATTCTTTGATCGTCCATCCGTCTTCATGCAGCATACTCAGGGCGCAGCACTCGTAAGGTGGCCGATTCACGAGAGAAGATGTGTGCTGAAACAGCGGACAAATTGGCACGGATGTCAGTGAGCTCTGGCACACAGCTGAAGAGCACAAGACTGCCCCCACCACCACCTCCGATGAAAGCCGGTGGTTGGCACGGCCGAACGGATTTTCTCGCTCGATCACACGAGATTCCTTCGGCCAAAAGGTACTCGAGGAAAGTCATGGGCTGAGATTCCTGCGGCCTTGGTGCATGCTGGCCTTAAGGTCGACGGCTTGCAAGCTTCTGCCGCTGTTTTACTTTTCCAGTAAAAATAAATATATCTCGACTACTAATCTGTATATTCCTTGCCCGTTTGCTCGAGTTGCTTCTGGTTAATCTGCTTGGAAATTAACACAATGAAATCTGTGAACGTTTGCTAGTTTTGCCAGGTATTTTGCTGAGAAAGTGTTTGTATTAGGGTGAATGTGGGTTGGCTAGGCCAATTGTATTAGATTCAATCTTTATTATTGAATTTTTAAGTCGATGGTATTTTAAATGACATATTTAATGTAATACAAAAAAAAAACAATTATGAATTTAATTGATACCTTTTCAATATAAAAACTCTCTTCCTAGACTAACTAAACAAGTTAGGGAGAATTATTTGCATTCTTAATGGAGATTACAGTTTGGTAGCTTATTACAAGTCAAATCTTGCTCTGCATGGTTCCCCAAAATTATTCTACTACCACACTGCTGCCTGTGCGTAACTAGTTCCCCAGCCGACCAAGTCAATGTCTTCGTTCATCCATCTACCAAACTCATAATTAAGATCATAATTAAGACCACTAATCTCATTGCTCGACATCATCATTAGGTCGAATAGTTGCTCCTCGCCACCGAGCTCAAAATGCTGCAGATCGAGATGATCAGGAGGAGCGTCGACTCGCGGGCTCAAGTCTTTTTGATTGTTCATCTTCAGGTTTAGGTCGTCAATAGACATTGATCTTCTGCTCAAGTGCGTATTCCAGTGGTTCTTGATCTCGTTGTCCGTTCGTCCCGGCAATCTTCTAGCAATCAACGACCATCTACAAAGAAAATTAATCAATATTTTTTTTTAATATATACATATAACTTGTGGAAAAGGAACGAATCCGGTAAAAAAAAAATCCAATCGTAGATCAATCATTTGTATCGGCTGCGATCTTTTCGTATCACGCGTAGCTGTCGGTATTGAAGACAAAAGGAGTCACGCGGCATAGTTCGGTTGGTTCGGTACGGTTAAAACTTTTCCTTAATAAAATAATATAAAATCAACAAAAATAAGATTTATATCTATTTCTTTTTTTAAAAAAACAACAATTCGGGCCCGACTGACCTGTTGCCGAGAAGGTTATGAAGTCGAATGATAAGATCCTCTTCCTCGTCGGTGATGTTCCCTCTCTTGATGCCCGGCCTCAAATAGTTCAACCACCTCAACCTGCAGCTCTTGCCACATCTCTTCAGCCCTACACATAACGAAGAAGAAGAAGATAATGACGATGTTAAACTTGATTAATTAGCAAAAATGGAAATTAATTAAGGTTAATTAATTAATCGCGTACCGGCTTCAGCAGGAAGCGTTCTCCAGTTCTTTTCGCCATGGCACTGGACGTACTCCGCCAGCTTGCGATCCTCCTCCGCAGTCCACGCTCCTCTGTTCACCACCACGCTCACCACCCCTTTCTTCTTCCTCCTGCTCTTCCCCTCCCTCTCCTCCTTCCTCTTCCCCGTCTTCATTAAATGTGGATGTACCTTCTGCCCGCAGGCAGCAGCAGCAGTCTTGCCCATATATAACGTAGCAGAGACAAGTGTACTGTTGCATGGGGCCATATAATCCCTTGCCACCCAATGCATGCATGGCGGAGACTATTCTTATAGTACCACGTACACTGCAGTAAGCCCTGCAGTAGTCTCTATCTACTGCCAAGAGAAAGAGAGAGAGGAATAAGAAGAAAGGTTGGTGAGATTTGCTGGACGAATAGCTTCTTTAATTGATTGATCGATCGAGCTATAATAATTACTTCATGTGGTGTGGTTTGGCTGTTCTAATAAAGTGTGGCCCTCTGCTGCTTTTTTGCATCCAGGCATTTGTTTTTTCCTTGTTTTTTTAAAAAATAAAAATAAAAATAAAATTAAAAAGTAGTGAGGATCCAGATTTACGTATTGCCCGTGAACTGAGAATAAGTTAGGTGAAGCTCACAAAGCAGAGTTAGTTGAGGAATGAGTTAGTTTTAGTCTTTTTTTGTTTTTTGGTTGGCGGATGGCCCAATATGAGAAAATTTGAGGTCCTCGCTTGAAAAAATAAAAATTTATCCGAAGACTTAACTAATAATATATAATAAAACGGAATAAAATTAGATAACGATACAATAGAGGCTCTTATTAAATAATAATATGTTATTATTTCTTATCACACTTATTAAATTTCTATTAAATGAACAGGTCAAATTTTACATTGTTTGTAGTAATTATAGTTTCTTAACTACTATAATGTGAACAGGTTAAATTTTTATTATAGTAGTTATGAAATTGTAATTACTAATATAATGTAAATATCATGATTTAATATGTGTGATAAGAAATAATTAAGATGCTAAGTATATTTGAGGGGGAGTGTATTATTTTATTAGGTGAGTCAGTGAGTAGAAGTTGCTGTATTTTAATTTTTTTTAAAAAAAATTATTACAACAAAGAGTGACGTCAAATAAAAACAAAATAGTGACTTATAGATAGCGGAATAAAAACAAAATGAAAAAGCAGAAGGGACATTGTTTTTTTTGTCTATATGTAGATTAATAAAAGTGGCATATTTTTATTTTTGAGACCAGGATAAACACACACAAAATTATTTAAAAAAATAAATAAATAACAAGGACAGTGGCATATTTTTATTTTTGACGTAGACAGGTGATGTCGGCCACTTTTTACTTATCTTTGTTTTTTTTTGGAAGTTGCTTTACCTACGATAAAGATAGTTAATCTTATGAACTTGTTCTGCACCTAAGTCATAATCCAAATGTTTTATTGGGGTATCGGACTATGTTGTTTTACATATCAACTTAGGGCATGATGTTAAGCTGCTTCGATTATTATAAGACCTAAGATTTTAATTTCGTACGAATTTATGATTTTAGCAAAATTAACCTGTTCATACAAATCGTATAATACTCGAGCTGATTTAATTTGCAGCTCACTTGTGAATCATCTAATATCATCTTTTAATATGTAACTCCTTTGGTATAGTTTACTAAACCGATTGATAGAGTCCGATTCTCGGAGCGGTTGATACAAGCCAAGCCACTCCTACCAGTCCTACAAGTCGGAAGCATCTACCTTTCTTCTTGAGAATCATCCATGCCTTAGGTCATCTGTTGTCCCGACAAGGTCTCTGAGACTTTCAGTTGGATAAGTAAATAAAAGAGTTTTGTCGTACTTATTAGATATTTAGTACGCTTGGATAAGTTAGATTATATTTATTTATTTATAGTCTTTAAAATATTTTTTTATTTAAGGTTTAGGATTATATAAGAATGTATATTCAGTGACTATGAATTTTAGATTCAATAATATAGTTAGATTTTTTTTTTAATTTTTACATAGTATCAGAGCGGTTCTTCTTCTTTAATTTAATTTTTTCTACCGCCTTTGTTATTATTTTCTATCGTCTTCTACTATTGATGTCAATTTCGGCGCCGACATCCTTTTCTGCCTATTTCGGCGCTGATTCCCTATGCTGCCATTTCGACGCCAACATTTTTTTCTACTAATTTTGGCGCTGACGCCCTATGCTGCCGATTTCAACGCCGATACTCTTTTCTATCGATTTTGGTGTTGGCTACCTATGCTGTCGATTTCAACACCGACGTCCTTTTTTGCTAATTTTGGCACCGACGTACTGTCCTGCCGATTTCTACGCCGACGTCTTTTTTTTACCTCGAATTCTTTGTGTGACTACAGGTCGTTTTGACACCAGTTTTTACAGATCATATAGATGTGTATCATTACTATTTGGTTATTTTGAGCATTATTCGTTCTGTCATCATGTCTGGTCGTATAGATATTTCATGGAAATCTGATCCGTATATGTTAGAGCAGTTTCAATAGCTCCTTTCTTTACAACTTTCTGTCATGTCAGCTTCCTCTCATATAGGTTTGTTATCGTCTAATATTTCAGATATATCTTCATCTTTGTGGATTTTGAACTATGTGTATACTAAAAGTCTGGCTTTTGTATATACACTTATTTAGAAATAAAGAATCACCATTGTCAAATACCTACATTTATATGCTAAGTGTAATTGTTTAATTAATTTATATTGTAGATAACATGATGTGTGGTGTCACACGCACTACAAGAAAAAAGCTAATAGACAACGCTTTTAAAGCGTTGTCTATGTGGTTGAAAAAGCGTTGTTAAAAGCACTGTTGTTAAAAGTCTGCTCAAAGACAACGCTTTAAAAGCGTTGCCGTTTGTAGCAAAGACAACGTGTTTGCAACGCTTTAAAAGCGTTGTCATTTTTTACAAAGACAACGCATAAAAAACGTTATCTTTGTTAAAGACAATACATAAAAAGTGTTGTCTTTGTTAAAGACAACGCATAAAAAACGTTGTCTTTTTAGCAAAGATAACAGTTTCACAATACATAAAAAAATTATTTTTTTAGTAAAAGATAAGAAGTTTAAACTATTGTCTTTTAATACCAAAGACAAATAAAAGATAAATGAAAACAAATCTACTTCAATCAATAATATATTATTAAATAAACAACCAAGATAAATATACAAATTATTATCCTTACATTTCTATAACAAACATAATTACTCACATATAAAGAAATTTTAATTAGGAGACACTCAAAATTACTCCTATCAACTACATCATATTGCATGAACTTAAAGGATTTTGATAAATGCTACTTATCCTCTTGACTTGAATGTTCTTTACTCATTGGCTTTAACATCTTCTCGCTTAAATCTCAAAGCCTTCTTGATAGTTCTTCATCGAAGTACTTCCCAGTCACACCCCTGAGGATCAGATGCAGTGCCACATAGCATGTAGTTGCTGCTTCTGAAAGATTGCAGCATAAACATATCAGTAAGATTGCAAAAAAAAAAAAAAAAAGAATGATAGCACAGCTCATGAAGAACAGTTGATCATAATCGCCATGGGTTGGCAACGATTGATAGATTGAACCTAATTGTCACTTGTCTACATTCGAGTGTCTCATGCTTTTGGTATCTTCAAAATCTGAAAGATAAAATACGATTATCAACAAGACAAAACAAAGCATTGACAACCAAATTGTAAATCAGCATGATTCATTCACTTTTAAATAAGGTCAATAAAAGCACAAGAGACTTAATTACCCATCAGCAATATCTTTCACACTAGATCATGTGGGCACAATTAATGTAATATGACAAATGTGATACAGCAAGTTTGAAAAGAATTATAACTATTAAATTAGTTGGTCGTCACCGATATACATAGACTTGGACAACAACCAGTGTACTTGGATTACAAGCTGATTGTAAAATCATGAGTTTAAGATTTGATATGAAACATTGATACTAGTTGAAATAATTTAATAATGTATGTTTCACTGTAAGTTTAAAGAATGAGGTAATCAACAACTAAAAATCTTATTAAGAAAAACTATAGACAATTAAGAGGCCAAGTGTCAATCATCTTTTATGAAATAATGTATGCTCATTGTAAGTTTAATAATGTATGACCATTGTAAGCTTAAAGAATTAAGCACTCAACAACTAAGATTCTAATAAACAAAAAGACAGACAACTATGATGACATGATTCATCGTCATGAAATAATGCATGTACACTGTATCGGAGAAGTATGACAATGAGTGCTAATCCTTTGACAAGATGCTTTTGGTAAATTGAGGTTCAATAAACAAATAAGAACAACTAAGTGAATGTATTTTAAATGAAACCTAACAATTAACTACGATGATGATGAATGGATGATATGAAACAAACCAAGTTGCAGCAAGATTATCTAATTAACAAACATAACGAACCTACAATTCAACACAAATGATATTGCAAGCAATTAAACTAAAACATTGCAAAATTGAATGAATCTAATGTAACAAACATTTTTTCAAACACTTAACATGTAGGAAACAAATGAGACGAAATGCATGCAATCAAAACAGGAAATGACAACTCCATTACAATTCAAGACTTAAAAGTAAAGAACTAACAAGTCACACAAGGAATCGAACTAATGTTATCTGGATCATGAAGGTTATTGTTGGAAGCTTCAGATGGAACTGATCTGAGGAGCTTGGAAGGCCTGAACGGAGAGACGGCTGTTGTTCGATTCTCGGAAGAAGAGCTATAGATGAGAGTTGATCAGAGAGGGAATGCGAGTGTGATCCGGATGGAGTGGGTTGAGTTGTGCGGGTGATGAAAAAGTTGTGTGGGATGGTCGGATGAAGCTTCTCTAGCAAGAGATTTTCCAACGAAGAGGCTATGGATTGATGAGGTCGACTGTAGCACTTCTCCCGGTCTATAGAAATTTGCAGCATGAAGAGATGATGGCTCCTGAATCTGGAAGCTGGATTTTAGGTTTAGTGGGAGAGGGATTCAGCAGAGTATCGTTAGACCGAGAGGAGTTCAGAGGAGAGAGTTCGTGACCCTAATTCGTAGCTCTTTGGATTTCCTACAAAACTACATTAAAAATATGATAATTAATTCCACAATTGTAGGAAATTTATAATAAAGTCTAAACAATGTGTTGTGATATCACTATTAATGGAATTAAACTAAGGAATGAAATAGCAAAACATTAAATGAAACATAATCTAGTAAATGAAAGACAATGTAAGTAAAGGAAAACTAACCTAATCTAAATTACAATTGCACTAGAATTACAAAAAAACATGAAGTGAACAAATAACGAACTAAGCATAGAATGAAACCTAGAGCATGTAACGAAACCTAAGCTAATCTATCCTAATTGCATTCAATCAAAGGGCAACTATCACTAACATTTAACCATACAAAGTATT
>JBBMJZ010000002.1:4190920-4205907 GCA_037833815.1 Zingiber zerumbet
ATACTAATTTCATTTTGAAAGTAAGTTGCGTTCATTATGTTTGAGAAATTTATTATCGGAGTCATTTCAAATGATATAATATCCCGACTCACAGTCAAATATATGTAGATAAATCACAAGCGAAAAGTTGGTTTTGGGTGGGGGGTTGGGAGATATAGTAATTTCATTTTGAAAGTCAAGTTGCATTTATTATGTTTGAGAAATCTATTATCGGAGTAAAAGGTGATATCATTCATTTCAAATGATATAATATCTCGACTCACAGTCAAATATATGTAGATAAATCACAAAAGATATTTTATCCTAGTACAAATGACCCTTTGGATGAAATTTGGAAAACCTATAAGACACTAGGTAAACTATCGAATAAATTCTCATGATGTCGTGTTTATTTTGGATCGTTCTCTAATATCTAGCTACGTATTTGTCCAGCATCGTTATATCTATAATCTATAGAAAAAGATCACCTTTATTATTATAATAGAACGAACACATATCGACTTTAAGTATAATGTCTCAATTTTTTATTTCAGAATTATTATGACTAAAAATACTTAATATTACTAACTTTCATTAAATCATCTCACATTCCAATTCATCCATGGTTAAAACAGTAGTGTTATAATGACCTTTTATCAAATTATATAAACTAATGTGAACAATAATAATAAATTATTATTAGTAATATTTTAAGATTTCTTTTATTATGATTATATATATATATTTTGAAATATAAATCATAAATATATTACTATACCAGTAAACACATTACTATATCCCATAAACATCTAATTTTTTTTCATTTTAAAATTTTCTTTTAACTAAATACTATAATCTAATTAGGAAGTTTAAACAGTAGAGGTAAAATTTTAAAATTCTTTAACTTGAATATTATAATCTAATTAGGAAGCTTAAACCTTATGAATACCGAGTAAAAAAACTATATTAATTTTTTTTAAAAAAAAAACTTAAGATCGGTTTTTTTATTATTATTATTTTTTTAAATTAACATTTCCTTGAATATAAATTTTAAATATATTACTATAGCTTGTAAACCTATTACTATATCCCATAAAGACCTAATTTTTTTTCATTTTTTATTTATAGCTCAATTAGAAAGCTTGAATGCTAAAGTAAAATTTTTAAATTTGTTAACTTGAATATTATAATCTAATTAGGAAGCTTTTTTTTAGGGATATATATATATCTTAAATGATTTAATATTACTGGTCTCCTATGAAATAGATATAGATAAATAAATTAGGAAGGATATTTTATTTTAACACAATGACCCTCTAATCCAATAAAACATTTTAATAAAAAGCTCCTTATGACTTAGCAACGCTAGATGTGGGTTTTGATTATATCGGATTGCGTTACATTCTTGTAATTTTTTTTTCTATTTTTTATTGATACATCTGATGTGGCTATACGGTTCCTTAAAAGCCATATATCTGTATATTATAAATAGCACTTTACTACTATAAATAATAATTATTATTATTATATTCTAGCAATTAATCGGTCATGAAAAAAAAAGGATCTCATCTATTTTCTCGGTCTTCGTTTCTCCTGACGTATATTCATTCCATTTCCCATTCCGTCTGTAATGGTAATGGTAATAATCTTTCAATTTTCTCCCAGTAAAATTTTATTCCTCTCCCTCCTTGGAATGCACGCTTCTTCCATTTTGATGACGATCATGGAATCGTTCGATTATTCTCGCGCCGGTTTCTTTGAGCATGACATCGATCGGCATAAGATAAGACAAATCCTTTGTTGTTGTTTTTTTTTTTTTTGATAAAAAAGGGTTTGAAATTGTTAAGTTTAATTCCTCCTCGATTTGAATTGGTTCCGTGTGACAAAAGTACTGTCATTTACGACGACGGATTTTGATTTCGTTTCGATTGATGAGTGCCGGTGTTGGCATTCCAGATATTGAGGGGTGAATCATGGAGATGAGTGATGCTGCCGAAAAGGAAAAGGGCATCGAGAAGAGGAAGGAGGTGGCGCAGTGTGATGTCGACGCACAACAAGCCGCCAACTATCGCGCTTACCCTAAGCCATTGGCTAAGTACGAGGACGTGGTTGCTGATCCAGAGCTATTCAAGGAGACCTTGATGAAGCTGCATGCTGACATGGGTACAAAGTTTATGTGAGCGCTTTCTTTAGCCGTTTCTTTCATTCGAATGCAACCCTGAGTTCAAAGAGTTTTTTTTATATTTGCTCTTGGCACTCAGATTTAGGAATCATCTGTGCATTTAATTTTCATGGAGAAATGGTGATAGAAGGCTGCTCGGGTTATGCGTGGATATTTTTGTCTTACCAACTTCGTTGTTGCTAGACTCTGACTTGTTGTGTCCTTGGGTCTGTCTATTTTGTTTGCCCCATTTGTTTAGTTGCCTTCGGTTATTTATTCTAACAAGTGCCAATCAACCTGTTGCTAGGGATGCTGAACTGATTTTTCCCTATTGTTTGTTGAAGCTTAATACATGTGTGTGTGTGTGTGTGGGGCCTATAGAAGTCTAACTTTTAGACAATTTTGACTCTTGATCAATCCTCAATGACATCAGAACCTTTTCATGGAAAAGAGTCATTGTGGGTGTAGTCCTGATGTTTGCTTTGTTGCTTGATTTTGTACTGAATATATATTCCACAACACTTCTCTATGGATGCTTCCTCTGACAATTTATAAACATTAGTTATAAACTTCAAGTGACATCCACGCATTGGGCCTAGACATTTATATTGTAGCATATGATGGTTTTTGGTTTACTCAAGTGTGGTATCAAATGGTCCTTGTTAAAATGAAATCATACTTCTTGGTGTGGACATGGTTCTCACTTCACAAACAAAATTTTCTTACTTGTTTGGTTTAATTTGGTAGGTTCACTTGGCCCCATAATTAATCGAACCAATTTTTTTTTTTTGATAGCCACACCTACCAACTTGTCATTTCAATTATGGTATTCCCACTTAGTTTATAGTGATAGTATCTTCATTCTCATGCAATTCTTTCTATCTTAACCATTGAATATAAACTCAACAACATTAAATACAGTCTCATGTAAACATGATAGATGAAATCTAGAGCTATTTCCTTCAACTATTAGACTACAAATTTAAGTGCATTTTGAATAGTTGTGGTTTTGCAGATAAGCTATTATAGAATATAAATATGCGATATTGAAATGTCATCACAATTGAGTCTGTTTTGTATGACTTTGTGATAGCATTATATCGTTTCGCAAACAAGTAGTTAATCCCAGTGTTAGCAGCAGTATGTGACTGATTGAGTTGTAGATAATAGAATATATTTTGATTCCTCTCTGTGACAACTTGCATTGTGGCCCCTAATGGGTTCAAAATAAACATTAAACTTGTAATTTTCTGGTACACATGTATAAAATTATTTGAAGGGGAGTCTTGGCGCAACGGTAAAGTTGTTGCTTTGTGACCAAAAGGTCACGGGTTCGAATCCTGGAAACAACCTCTTGTAAAAAGCAGGGTAAGGCTGCGTACAATGGATCCTTCCCTAGGACCCCGCATAGCGGGAGCTTCGTGCACCGGGCTGCCCTTTTACATGTATAAAATTATTTTAAGTAAAAATAAGATTTTAAAAAAAGGTAGATCCGCTACCTTAGTGGCCCCCCCTTAGTGCCGACCCCACGGATATGGAGGGAGGCACATGCAGATACACAGCCCATAGGCGCATGGTGGGGTAAACCCCAGGTCGTCAGTTCATGAGAATCGACCCCTAACCATTACGCCAGAGATGTCATGCATCCACCGTCTGTGCTACGCCCTAGGGGCATAAAAAAAAATTTAAAGTATTATTTCATGATGGAGATTTGGTCTCCAACCAAAATGGAACAATTTCAGTAATGCATTGACACTTGGCACATTACAAAGCATTTTAAGATGAATTCAAATGACTTTTAATCTATAATCCCCCTCCATTTTGTATATTTACTTCTAAATATAAGTTTATAGGAATTATAAAAATTGAATTAAAATTTTAAGATAACAAGTTATAAGCATATAATAAGCATCTCAACCAGTGAATATAGCTTCTTAATATTAAAATGTAGTGCATTAGATGGAAGCATTGATTCTTGTGATATCCTATTGAGAGTAATCCCATAATTTTCAAGATCTTATCGAATAATCTTGCTGAGATATTTGAATTGATTTCTCTATGTTCATAAATGTATCATGTTTAACCATTGAGAGTTGGACTTTACTAGTTCAAACTGTAATGTACATAAATGCAAGATTTGGATACATTTCTCTAACTTTGGTTCTAGTTAATAGCAAATATTCTAATTGGTGCATCTCCTCATCCCCTCCCCTCTCCTTTTAGTGTCACATCCTCCTTGTGTCTTCTTATGTTTGACAAAGAATATGTTATGGGAGGTGAATATTCTTATCATGGTTGGTACTGAGCTTCAATACTCTCTTCTTTCCCTCCATTTCTTTTTGTGTTCCATTTCCTCCTCGTGATAGCTACCAAATTCAAATGATAAGTCATAGAAAAGTATTGTGTCAGCTAGTTTTAGCCAATATCTTATGAATTTTTAGATAAGTTCTATTTTGGTCAATATTACTGAAATTGTGTTAACAATGTGACATGACATTTTCTTATGCAAACATAGTACCAATACACCTATCTATAATGGCAGACCATGGCAAACAAATAATATACGAAATTAGCATGTTTTGAAAGAGACATGTATTGCAATTCATTAAATTCAACCTTTTGTAAATTATTAAGTATGAAAAATGGATACTCTCCACAATTTATGGTGTGCAATGACCACCCAATGCCGAGTTGGTACTTGGGTGGTAGATTGCTACAAGGAAAACCGTACTCCTGAAGCCAAGTTTCTTTTTCTTTCTTTCATGTTAATTGGTAGTTATTTAGATACCACAGAGAATTGAGAAAGGAAAAGCAGAAATTGGGAGGAGAACCATTGACGGCAAAGAGTCAAAGGAGATCTTTTGCTTAACCTATTATCTTACTGGACCAAACTTCTATCCTATTTATTCTTTCACATTAAGGACAATACGAAAAGACATTTTCCTTTCTTGCTAAAGTGAACCAGGGGATCTTCTGTGGTAATGCTATTTGGCTAATTGCTTTACATATCAAGCTTGCCTTCATGATTACAAAAAATGTTACTATAATCAGGTGAATGCTCCTTTTGAAACCTTGCCATTTTTCCAAAAAAAATTATTAATGCCTCTTTGTTTATTACAAGGGTTCCAATTATAGGAGGAAAGGGCCTTGATCTGCATCTGCTATTTGTTGAAGTAACTTCTCGAGGTGGTATTGAAAAAGTAAGAATGTACAACTTTTAGTTAAGAAATTTGATTACTATTGACTTCAGTACAAGCTTAGATACTGGTTAGTTGAAATTGAGCATTCTCAATATGTTGATGTTCTATGCAGCATAAATATATTTCAGAGGCTTTTGTCATTGTTGAACAATAAAAAATAAGAAGACTCGACAAAAATTTAAGAATAGTGAAAAGGTTTAAAAAGGCAATAAGTAATACTTGTATTGATTGTATTTTCTCCATGTTGTAAAATGAGAAAACTTTCGCCTGTATTTATAGTGACAGGAATCATATAATGCATATACACCCAAACTCACTTCTGAAACACTTATGTGATCCTAAAGCTGAATATGGCTTTTGATTGAGTTGAATGCATGAGGATCTTCCTCCTTCTAATGTTAAAAGTACAGACTCAAGACTCCTTCTAATGTGTTTTAATCTTCCTCCATCTGTTATGGCTGTACATAATGCCTCTTAACTTGTCTATGATCACCGTCAATTATTTTTGTAATAACTTGTGCCTTGTTTGCTACTCTACAAGTAGAAGCCTCAGATGTTTTATTGCAATTATGCTGTCTGGGCTATGATCTGGCTCAAAATTGAATTCCGTGGTCAATCATAAGTTTACATCTTTGATTTAATTTCATCATTGCAGAAAACTTAAAAAAAGAATACAGATTCTACTCCGAAGAGGAGAGGTAGCAACATATTTTATTAAAAGCTGCACTCTTCCTTCAATCTGGTTTTGACTAATCCAAGCATATTTGTCCACACTAATTGAACTTCTTACAGGTTGAACTTTGTCTAGATGACAAGTGCATGCCAACTCATTTAAACGCATAATCATCAAGCTGTGTTTGTGGTCACACATATATATGTTTTGCATATAAGAATTAACTTTGATGGTGGCATATTTGAACTTAATGGTCCAATCACAGGTAGTTTCAGAGAAGAGGTGGAGAGAAGTCACTGCAGCTTTTAGTTTTCCATCTACAGCAACCAATGCATCTTTTATTCTCCGCAAGTACTATTTCTCCTTGTTGCATCATTATGAGCAGATATACTTATTTGGCGCTAAAGGATGGAACCCTCTAAATGGTTTGTTTTTGTGAAAGTGCAACTATTAACGTCTATTTTTTAACCCTTTTTGGTCTTGTGCTTTATCATAATGCGCCTTATATTGCAGCTCCTTCAAATTCTTCTGCCACTTCTGTCGCTTCTCGGAGGTCATTGGAACCTTTGAAAATATATCCTGAAGCTCTGGCTACTCCTAGCAAACGGAGAAGAAACAATGGTGAGTTTTTTGGAAGGCACTTTTGTAATAATACTTCAGGTAAACATTAGCAGCAGTTAGCAATAATCTAGTATGAGAATTTGCTTAATGTTATCTTCTTAGAGACTAGTCTTGTTAACAACTTTGGTCGTGAAGCTCTAGGTTAAAGAAAAATTAAAACTGAAAAGTTGATAAAGAGTAATTTTCTAGGTGCCTACTAGTTTCCACAAAAATAAAAAGCCAAAGGGTTCCAAAGCAAGATACTTGGACAAGTACCATTTTAAATTTTTATATAGAACCTAGACTGCTGATGAAATTCACTAATCATCTTCTTTCTGAAGTATAGGTCTTTCATCGCCAACTTATACCCCAGTTGTTGGAGTTATCGATGGGAAATTTGAGCATGGATATTTTGTGACTGTTAATGTTGGCTCAGAGAAACTTAAGGGTATCCTTTATCATGTTCCTGAACAAACTGCAAAGCAAGATCCTTTGTCTTCTATCTGTGCTGATGATGGCAATTTAGCAAGCCCACGCAACCACCAGCATCAGTTGAAGCTCAGCATGCTAGATCCGAATCCTGCAAAGCAAGACAACGGCGGGTATAATTGCTTCTTTGCTGAGCAACAAGCTAAGCTGTTGCCGCTTCATCCAGGCCAAGACACAGAAATCAGTAGAATCATCAGTGTTCGTTGGAATGGGCTCAGTGAAGCTGAGAAAGCTGTAAGATTTGGAAACTATGCACTTAAATCTCCTTACTTTTATAGAAGGGTGCTTATTGCCTCGACATATGAAACATTATGCATTTGTTGCAGGTATACCAGGAGAGAGGTATGAAGGAGAAGGAGAGGCATGAAAGTGAAATGACATTGTATGAAAGTTTAAAACCAGGTCCGCTAGTTTACGATCCATCATTGCCGATTCAGCAGCTTCCTGTCAAACCAGTGGAGGAAGTTGATGCAAAATCCCAGAAGCCCGACGTTGATATGAAAGCATCTGATGATCAGAATGATTGCAGTTCTAATGATATAAATTCTGGTGGGGCAAGCTCACAAATCCACTCAGAAATTGAGAGTCCAGCAGCTGTTAGAAATGCCATTGTATCTACTTGCTCGGTCAAGCCTTCAAAGGAAATGAGTTCGAGTTGCTTAGGAGAGTGGATGAAAAATTGAATGGTGCAGAATGATCATAGTTTGGCTCAGCATAGAATTTAACCTTTTTTTGTTTCTTCAGTCAGCACCATTCAAAAAGAAACTAGAGATTTACACTCTAGGCATTTGCGTTGTATCTGTATAACCTTGCTCTTGTCAGCGTTGAAATCTACAGCTGTTTGAGTAATCTCACATGCTAGCTTATATCACTCCAACTTTGATCCTGTCTAGAATTTGAGTCAGATGAAGGTCGGCTGCACTATTTGTAAAAGGTGGAACCGTCACCCTAGCGGCCCTCTGGGCCCGGCCTCACAGGATTCCAGAGGGAGTAAATCACGGTTAATGCTGGGCAGGAAAGGTGATTGGGGGTCGAAGGAATTTTTGGCGTAGCAGACCAGAGTTTTATCCCCGTGTGCAACTGGCGACCTTCGACCCTACAACCTCATTTGCAAGCTGCAGGCACCTTACCAGCTGATCCAGCCCGTGGGGGCAAAGTCGGCTGCACTGTTGCTGGCATTGACGGAGGATGACTGAGACCCTCTTCTAGTACAATACTTTGAGGGAGGGTTTCCACGGGCTGTTGACAAGGGGTGATAACAGGGATGATGACGCAGGAGTTCTCTGCACACACTCAGACAGGCACATGGAACGTTAGAGACTCAAAACCAGGGAAAAAGTCCCCGGAGCGGTCCCTCCGATGCTCAAGTCAGGTACTTTTCCCCCAAAAGAACAGTAAAACGAAAGGAAGAAAGTAGAAGACATGTGCGAAAAGGTGAGTGAGTGTACCTGCGTAAGGGAGAGGGTCTCCCATTTTATATGACAGTGCGTACTTCTGGAATCTGACAAGTGTCAGGGAATGTCGGGTGTCAGGTCCTGTTTAGCCACGAATGACACGTGACATCTTCTTATAAGCCATCAGAAAGTTTTATTGGCAGAAAACCTCAGACCATTGGAATATACCCCGATATGTCGCAGTTATGCCCTGATAGGCGGTTACGATTCCCTGGCTCCCTTGTCGTGTAGTGCTTTACCAGCCTGGCATGAAGGAGAAGCTCTCGACCACCAGTAGTTGGAGGACCCGACCTGGGCACAACTGACCCGCATGCGAGACCCTAACCGGGTGTATCAAGTCCGTATATACAGACCCGTCCAAGAAATCCCGACCGGTAAGGAAAGTTCAGGCTCTTCCTTAATTGACTCTTATACTTTAGCTCCGGGATCCCAACCTGTCTATCCTGACCTGTATATCCTGATCTATCTATCCTGATTAGTATATCCCGACCTGCCTATCCTGACCTGTATATCCCGACCTGGCGGTATGTGACTAGCAGCCTCTGGCAATCCTCACCCTTCTGTTGACCAACACCTCTTTTCTCCTTCTGACTGTCACGTCCCCTTGACTTCTAACTAACACGCCCCTTTAATTTTCATCATACTAATTTTATTGGACCTACCATTATGCACCATATCAAACTTCATTCATCTTACTTTTCAAAGTAATTCTTTATGAATTACATAAACTATCTTTAAAATTATAAAAAAAAATATGATATGCAAACTATGACCAAGTTTATGAAACATTGATTGATGCACATGCTAATATTCTCAAATGCTTTTCAGTTTTGTCATTTAGTTAAATTACTTTAGGAAGCACTAAGAAAGGTAAAGGTGGATAATTGGTATGTTTCACAGTCGTGTGAGAAGCTTTTTGTAAATGACTAAAGGAAAAGTAGTTTTTCTTATAAAAGAAAAATTAATGTATAAATGTGAAACAATTTTTTTTAAAAAAAAATAATACAACTGTTTATTTTTATTTAGTATAATATTTAAATTTAATTTAAAAATCCAGGAACTCTAATTTATTTTAACATCCAAATTTTTTAATTACTACATTGACAAATTAATCTAATTACCGATGAGACTAGATCCTCTGGTCTACTTTTTTAGACCAGGGATGATCCACAATGTAATTGTGGTCAGATCGTGGCTGCGATTCGGTCGCAATTAGTTGTGATCCTTCAGATTCACTTTCCCACCCAAGTTATAGTTTGAGTCGGATTGAATGGCTGAAGGCCGCCCCTTGCTCGGCGCCAAGCGGTCCGACCACTCCACCCACCACCGACGGCCTCCGGTCACCTACTCCAACCCAAATTACAACTTGAATGGGAAGATGGACCCAAGGGGAAATAGCAACTAATTGTGGCTAAATCACGGCTGCAATCCAGCCGTAATTATATTATGTATCAACCCCTGATCCACAAAAAGTGCAACAGAAGATCGATCCTCTCTCATTACTAATAACATAACACGGGATCTTTTATTTCCCTTGCCCATTCCAAAATCCACCATGCAGAGTTAATTAATGATCGACTGTTCCACTAACTGCCTCTCGTCGCTCTTTGAGGTACTTCATGGTCACCTCCCCAATCTTCCTTCTTGGTGTCTAAGCAGTCAATGATGACTCTAGCGTGCTAGCGTTCAAATTGCTATGGCCAGTGTTGCGACAGCAAAAGTTCTAAGTGAAGATGGGCTACCTCACTTTCATTGCACCTGGAAGAAACATATCGAGGGTTTCATTTCGGCTTCCCATATGTTGTGATGCCTACTCCCTGCGCCCAAGTTGCTTCTACGCCTTCATGTCAACATTCGTCAGCAGCGCCGATGAGAGTCAATGTGACTCCTTTAGTGATCAAGTTAGTATTGGATTTAAAAGAGATGAAATGATAGTAGAAGAAGAGTGAAGTTAGAATTTGATATCATGTTCCCTCGGAGAAAAACTCCTTCTACCCCTAGCTTTTTGACAGTCGATTATAAGTTGATCACATGATTTATCTTCTTTCACATAACTTGAGAACGGAGAAGTGTCTAGGGTGAGCATACTCATCTTTTACTATAATTATAGAAACATGCTCCTAAACTCTAATGGGCTATCGAATTTAGGATTTGCAGGTTGCTGGTAGTATGTGAATCATGCCTCCATAACACATGTAAATAACTAGGTTGTGTTTGCTACATGTGGATGGTATCTCCTAGGTTAAAACGGATCCTATCCTTGGGATCACTAGTCCCCCATTCAAACAAAATTGAATATATGAAGTTTGATTTAGGAAGTGTAGGCCGCCTTGAGTACTGAGCTATAAGAGTGATCCATGAGGTCCAGTCTAGGACTCGACTCATTGAGTTGGATAGGGATTAAAGCTGATGAACTCCGAGGAGTGACATGGGAGACCGAGCTCACATCAATCGAGGAGAGAAGCTCAACCTTGATCTCGACCAGAAAGAGAAGCTCGATCTCACTAATGTTAGAGGAAGAATAAGAAATTTGATCTTGCACTAATTGGGGAGAGAAGCTCCATCCCGCTAAGGTTGTGGAGAGAATAAGAAATTAGATCTTGCACTGTTCAAGGAGAGAAGTTTTATCTTACTGAGGTCATAGGGAGAATAAGAAATGTGATTTTGCATCGATTGGAGAGCGAAGCTCGATCTTGCTAAGGTCGTGAAGTCAGGGATGTTCCTATGATAAATAAACATTGCTGGAATGTTCCTAAAGTGAGTGCACCATAATAGGGATGTTTTGTATCGAAGATGTGTAGGATCGATGTGTGCTAGGGGGGTGAATAGCATTTGTGACTTTCACATTCGTTTTAAAACAATCGAAGAGAGTAAAGGCAGAGGAATAAAGATAAAAATGAAAAGCAAACAATGCCAACACACCAAGATTTACTTAGTTTGGAGCTTGTGACGACTACTACTCCAAGACCTACGATCGTCGATCACTTTCATTGGGCAATCACTATCAATTCGGAAAGTTGCAATAATGATTACAATTAAGCAATTAACTTTAACAATAACAAATAATACTGACAACTTGGAGAATCAGATCTTAAACGTGGTTATTGTTGGAGCAGCTTTTAGGTGTCGTAGAGGATTTATCAAAGCAGCGCACAGAAGCGGAAGTTAGAATGTTGTGGTGAAGACACTAGTTGGAGGCTTCTTTTATGGCCTATTTCGGGTACCTGGATCCCCTCTTGGGCTCCTGGACCATGCTAATATGGTGTGCTCTTGTTGAAAGTTGATCGGCAAAGGTTATCCACCCCGGGTGCCCAGACCGTGACACAGGTCCAACCAATCCTCGTGCTCCATCTTGGCGAACAAATGATATTTGGTCATCCGAGCGCCAGGATCGCGAGGGTGCCTAGCCCTAGCTTGGGCTGCTGCTCGACGAAGGCATCCCGTGCGCTCGGACTCCTTCAGGGATCCTGGACCCCCATTTTGCCCATTTTTAACTTCTTGCAAAATAAGGTTAGTTTAGGCACATAATATATAAAGAACGATAAGATTTGACAACCTTCGGACTATCCGGTCCTGACTTTGAGTTTACTGAAACCCTAGGTACCACTGATGCCTACTGTTCCCTCTTCAGGAATGCGCTCTCACCTACTCCTCTCAGGAAAAATTACCTTTTGTCAAACCGGTCCTCTAGATCATTTGGACTTTTTGCTCCGCGTTTGAGACTTCATGTCTTCATATTGAACGTCCGATCCACAACCCATCTAGTCTTCCACTTGTGTCTGCGACCCCCAGGATTTTCACCTAGAGTCCTTGGCTCAGGATTTGGCTTAAAGTCCTCGACTTCGTTGCCTAACCATAGCTAGGACTTTCCATCTGCCTAACCACAGCTAGGACTTTTCACTTGCCCAACCACAGCTAGGACTTTCCTTTGCCTAAGATCACTTAGGACTTTCCTGCACACTTAGTTCAACTTATTAGACAACAAGATAGCTTAACTTTAAACCCCTTTACCATTATCAAAATATAGGTTCGATCATCTGATGTTCCTTGCACCAACAAGATGTTCTCAAAATATGTGATCTGCTGCAGGGATGTTTTTGGTCGGGATGTTCTCAAAGTGAGTGCATTGTTGGAGTCTTGTGTGATCTACTATAGGGATGTTCTCAATTAGAGATGTTCCCATAATAAATAAGAAAATTGAGCTTGATTCATGAATCAAAAGATTGAGATAAACTTGATCATAAGTTGAGCCAAAGATGTCAAGAGAGAATAATCAAGTCGACCCCTTAGCGAGACATAGTCCATTGCCTCTATGGGGGAAAGGAGCTCGATCTTGAACTTGGAATACCCATGTAGTCAGGAGAGAGAATAACAAAATACCACCTCAACCCCATGGGCTCGAAAAAATGTAAGAAGACCAAACATGATTCCTTGGCTCGGACGACTAGCGGAACCAAGGAGAGTATAATATAGAAGATATCTTAGTCTCTCAACTCAAAATACTAGTAAAGCTAAGGAAACCATAATATGAAAGATTATATCCGTCCCTTGGCTCGAAATACTAGTGAAGATAAGGAAATTAAAGTATAATATGGAAGACCATCTCTATCCCTTGCCTAAGAAGATTAGTAAACTTGGGGAGAATATAATAGCTCGATCTACAGCCAGTGGTTAGGTGAGAAGGCTCGATTAGGGATGACAATGGGTTAGATTTGGGTTGGATTCTATATCCTCCATCCTCATTCTCATTTATTATACCCATGTACATCCACATCCTTATCCCCACCGGGTATTCAATTTTCATCCCCATCCCTATACCCATCAGAGGATCAGATATTCATTCCCTACCCAAATATCCTATTACCACCTACAATTGTATTTGTTCAAATTTTAATAATTTGATGAAGCTATAGATATTTACCAAATTCTTAAGAAAATAATAAGAAAAAAGATTAAAGAAAAATTAGCAAACTAAACATATAAAATATTAAAAATAGTTTATCCCAACACTATTATCCTATAAAATAGCACCATCTTTATACTAATAATTCTTCATTCCAAAAGTATATTAGAATTAACATCATCATAAAAAAAATAAAATCCAAGAAAAATAGATTAAAGATCTACAGGCTACTCCTAATTTAGTCATATTTAAACATGATCATCTAAAAAAGTAAACTTTATCGGTTTCAACTCTGAACTAATCATAAATGTATTCATCACTTGATATTGTAGTGTCCTGCAAATTGAAATTCAAATGATGAGAAAAAATATAAATAATTGACCCAATAGTTCACTTTTAGTATCAAATTTAACAAAATTAAATTATATTAAAAACTTACCCATCAACATCAATAGTATCCTCATCATATTCAACTAAAATGTAATATGATTCTATTTTTTGTGAACTTGTAGCTACAAAATTCAATGAATAAGACAAGTCATTATTTTATATTATAAAAGAAAAATATTTTCATTCAAAAATAATAAAAAAAAACTAATTTGTAATTTATATTACCTTGTTTCTCATTTGATAACCAACTTTGAGTGCACATCAATTCTTTATGATTTTTGGATGAAGCTTACTTTTAGCTATGATGACTCACCAATCTACCACTTATACTAAATGTAGATTCTGAAGCCTCAATCAATATTGGAATGACAAGTAGATCTCGTGTCATCCTCATCAAAGTGGGATATTTGATTCTGTTGGTCTTCCACCACTCCAATATGTCAAAATCCACATTTCTTGATAGCACTTTGTCTTCTAAATAATGATCTAGCTTGGTCTTCGGATCAATGTTAATGTCATGCTCAAGTGCTACTTCTTTATCAAAAACTATCCAAGAATCATCAATACTTGTATTGAATCTAATCTCCATTGATCTTTTTTTCAACACTAGCATGAGCATTATTATCTATGTACCCCTCAAGCAAATCATAACATATTTTTTGAATCATTCTAATAGGTTCTTTAAAGAAAATTTTTCCATGTTCTTTTGAAACAATACTCCACCAACTTTTTCTTATATCTTATATCTAAAATAGCCCCCACAGGCTTAGCTGGAGTGGTTAGTGCGTAGAAGCTTTCCACTTGAGAGTGTGGGTTCGAACCTCAGGGTAGTCAGGGTGTAATTTCCTAGTCCCTGTGTACCTCTTCCCACTGCGCACTAGCTTCTCCAGTTAGCGTGATTTACCTCCTTCGTGTTGGTCCTGGGCGGGCTGGCGGAGGTGCTGGGGGAGAGTGAATCACCTTTTGCTACTTATTGTTGGGACCGAAATGTAGCTAGCGGGTGAATAGCTCGGCGTGATCTCGTACTTGGCGTTGCTTGTTTCTTGCGATGATGTGTAGCAGAAATATACAAGAAAACAACACACAACGCTAACTCTAGGATTTACTTGGTATCCACCTCAAAAGAGGTGACTAATCC
>JBBMJZ010000002.1:4209939-4224501 GCA_037833815.1 Zingiber zerumbet
TTGACGTCGATGTTGCTTGCTGTGCTAGTCGATCGGTCAGCGCCTTCTGCTGCTGCTGTTCGACTATCTTCGCTGCTAGAGCTTGCACAAGCATGTCGAGCTCCTCTTGTGTGAGTGTCACGGTGTGAAGTCGTCCAACCTCTTCCATTTTCTCGGCTTGGATGCAGGTTGCGTTCCCATAGACGGCGCCAAATTTGATCCTGTCCGAGAGTCGAGGCGATGGATGCTGGGGACGTGGTGCTCCTGTTGACTGTGCGTAGACTCTGAACGAGATGGACCTGCAACCACCACAAAGTCAGTGTCGAGCTAGGCTAGGGTTTCCCCGTGTTGGCCCTCTGACGCTCAAGTCAGTCACTGCCTATGGAAAGGCAGCGGCACAAAGAGACGGAGCAAAGAAGTATAGGAACAATGTAGTAACAGTAATCTTGCATACCTCTGATGAAGCTTGGGCCTCTTTATATAGGGCTCCGGGAGCGTGCGTGCATACTTCTCGAGGTGTGTACGCTTCTCAAAGCTTTTCCTGAAAAGACATGTGAGGAAAGTGCCCCTACATCATACCTTAACGACCTGAGCATATCTCTGATGTGACAGTGGAACCTTCCATCGTACGATCTTCTGCCTGACCATGCCACCAACCATGCCGTCTGTCAGTGGCACTGGCTCCCAAAAGGATATCGATAGATCCTCCTTTTGGCTGTTACTGGGTCGAGCGGGAGAGCCGCTGGCTAACCTTCATCCATCTGAGCGTCGTTCTGTCCATCAGCCGAGCGGGATGGCCACTCGACCAATATTCCACTGTCCGAGCTCCGTCTTTATGCCGGGTGGGGAGCCGTGTCTGAGTATAGTCCCGCTTGGTTGCAACCCTACTTCGTTGGCTCCGAGGATTGATGTAAGTTCGAGCGGGTTGGCCGCTCGGCGTGCCTTACAAATACTTTGCACCTGTCTTTCTGAGCGTCGGAAGCTCGGGTCGTGGCCAAGCTGTGATGATACCGTATCAGGTCTTCTTCATCCTGGTCGGGTAACTCTCTTGCCCAACCGACCGGTGATATAGGGGTATTGACTGCATTGACTTTAACCTCTACCGTGTCATTATCCACTTCATGGAATGGACCCCTCCTTATCACCAGATAGTCTCCTACACCATCATATTCACAACTTTAGATTAAAATGTTACGAATGTAAGAGAAATTGCATCAAAATCTAAAATAAATTCCAACTAGTAAAATAATATAGGAATGTGAATTTAAACATACCAGCGGATCAAAACACAAGTATAAGAATCAAAATTTTATATCAAAATGTTGGTTATCAGACATCTTAAGAGGCATGTAGGGGTCTATGTGTCCCAATGCCTTGACCTTCTTCTATGGTGGCTGATATTTTGCCTTGTTTAAGCAATTGTTTTCTACTTGTTAGTTTTTAGTCGTTGACCCTCCTCAATGTTGACAAATTTCTTGATTCATCCAAGGAACTCGGTGCAGTTGGAGGAGGTGTATTACTAGGTGGATCCAATCGTAACCCATGCTCGACACGACGTGAGAAAAGTCTGGTTGAACTTGAATTTGAGCCGTGTCGTGACATGACATGATCTATGATGTTTGAATTATACCATCCCCAAACAGCCCAATCAAAAGAAACATTAAACTTCAATTTGGGCCTAATTGATGTATTTGGGCCTTCACACTTCACTTGAGAGAGGCCCAGAACTTCCCCTTGTCGAACCCATTCTTGCAGCAGTTGAAGTCCTCGATCGCCTGCTCGATCTCCGCCTGCGTGTTCATCACGAACGGTCCGTACTGCACCACAGGTTCCATCAACGGCTGCCCGCCCAAGAGCACGAACCTCAGCGGCTTCGCTGCCCTGTTCCACACCTCCACCCCGTCGCCGGGGCTTAGCACCAGCGCATGGTGGCTCCCCGCCGCCGCCGCGCTCGGCTCCCCGAACACACCCTCGCCTTCCACGATGTAGACGAAGGCGCTCCATGACGCCGGGATCCGCTGCTGGACTTGGGAGCCGGGGCTTAAGGTGAAATCGAGGTACATTGTCGGAGTCCGGGTGTAGACCGGCGACTGGACGCCGAAGGATTCTCCGGCAATGATGCGGACGGTAACGCCCTCTCTCTTCACTTCGCTTATGTCTTCTCTTTTTAGCTCTTGGTATCTCGGTTCCATCCTTGAGGGGAATAGGCGCAAAAGTTAGCTTCCATTGGGAAATTTTTTTTCGGGATTTATTGGAGACTGGACCATATTGGTCTGGTTGCTCGTTTCTATTAGGAACATTTTTCGTGTTTATTCAAAAGATGAAAAATTTGAGAAGACTAGAGTGGTGATTACATTTTGTTTTTGGAGGAGAGATTGATCCATAGCTGCAACCCTTTGTTCTCTCCAGGCGCAGCAGGCATTTCTGAGTGAATTATTCCTTTACCAGCAGTCATCCACTAAGGAAATTAGAAGTCATGACCCATCAAATGCAGAATGGAGGTGAACTGATGAAATATTATTATTCAATAAGCTCGAGGAGTGATGATCATCAATAGTACCTGCAGATCTCCAGCTCTGATGGTGCCCTTGTGCCCCGCAAAATCCTGGTGAGTGAAGGCTCCCTGAATTCCATGATTTATGTACCATGTTATACTTCTTTGCTAAATTGTTCATCTTTTCTATGTTATACATACTAGCAAATTAATTTATTACCTCCAGCATATAAGTGACGGTCTCAAAACCTGCCATTGAATGGATAGATTGAGAAACTTAAAGCTAATGGATTTACACCAAGTCGGGAATTGAATGAACAAAAAGACAAACCTCTATGAGGATGATCAGGAAACCCAGCTGGTGCAGATACTGATGTGGAAAAATTGAATTATCCATCACTAATACAATGCAGTGGGGTTATATTAGGATAGAGAGGTTAATTACTCACCTGAAAACTCATCCAGCATGAGAAATGGATCCAAGTTTTTTAGTTCTCCCCTGAACAAAATCAATTTCCAAGTGAGAATCATGTTAGTTGAATTCTCTGTTTAAGAAAGGATTAAGAAAATAGTGACTGATAGGAAATCACCTTCCAATGCTCCTCCTAACAATGGCTCCATTGCCCTCATGTTGGGGGCTTGCGAGTACCTTCTTGACCACATATCTAGGATTCTGAAAGCTTTGAGTTTCATCATCTCCCATGGCACTCTTATGCTGACTTTTGATGAACCAGTACCTCTTGGCTTGGGGATGACAAAAGAGAGGAACACAAGCTATGCTGGTGGTTTGCTTGAACGTTGAGGATCTAAATAAAGCACTGTAATTTATAGAGGAGCAACAAGAGCTCACAATGCTCATCATCATGATCCAATTGAGTTGTAAGGGTTATTAGCAAAGACCTTTTGGCTGGTCTATATTTTTGAAGCAGACGAATGTTTATCTAAATAGATTTACATTTGTGTAGTTTTTGTACAACACATGAGGTGGGTATCATGAGATGAGAGAATTTTGATTGGACTTCTCATTTCCCACAAGAAAATACATCTGGCAGATGGTGGATTAGAATGGGCGTTGGAAAAAACAAAACTTTCAAAGTCTCACTAAAATATTACAGGAATTAATAATTAGTTCCATGATTATCACTAAACTCACGATGTCATCCTTACGTGAACATGATATGTGAGCATCCCTCGTTGACTTTTTCAACTTGTGTAAATGGAAGGAAATGTATTAGGGGGGACAGAAAAGTTTCAAACATAAAATTCTGATGCGCTAGAGTAGTGATGATGATGGTAGGGGTTGGTTTGGTTTTAGAACATAAAAAGTTAATAAAAAAAAAATGCAGGGCAATAGAATATATATATTTGGATCCTTTGGTCTCTTTTCTCTGCTCTTTCTCTTTATCCCCTTCATTTCTGTTTTCCTTTATGCTTGTGCATCTCATGCCTCCTGGATTGCATTTCTTGAAGGTCTTACATCGCTTTTTCTCGAATAAACAAGTAGTTACCATCAGGAACAAATGGACGGCAACTTCATTAAAAAACCACTAGAAGATGGCTGGATTTTGATGTTAAAAAAAAAAAAAAATTGATATTTCTTATCCTCTAGGAAGGCTAGCTTGGAAAGATTGATTGGCTAAAATTTCAGGTTAGTCTCCTTCAAACATTTGGCTATATTCAACAATAAATTTCATTTCTAATTACTCAAGTTTAATGATAGAGCATTACTATTTCAGTATTATATGGAGCCATTTTTTTTTAAAAAAAAATATTACCAAATAATTCCACATATTAAAAAAATATATATACATCATCCATGATGTAGCTTCAGCATCATGATAGTTTTCTACAAATATTTGATAGTTTTCTGCAAATATACATCATCCATGATGTAACATCTGGTATCGACCTTGACTTTCAATTAGTTATTCTACAAATCAGAGTCTACCACATACGGCTAGATAATGTTTCAATTTAAAACATGATTGATATAGATAAAATTTAAAAGTAATATTTTACGATATGAAGATATAAATAAGCAATGCAAATTGAAAAAAAAAAATTAGAAGATTTTTTTAATAACTAATTGTTATCATATAATTTAATTTCTTGTATAGTTTCAATAATTTTAAATTATGTAAAATTATTTTTAAATATAGAATCAGTTTTATGATATCTTATATTACTCCTTTTTTTTTATCAATAACACATGCTTGTTGCAGAAGGCACTAGTGTGTAAATGCTTATTTAGTTTTCTTTTTTCTTATCCTTTTCATGAATTATAGTAGACCTTCATGGTTGCACTTGCTACATAGTGTTGAGCACCACTAGAGAATGGACAAGTTGATCTTATCACAGAATGGTTGTGTTATATACTCCACTCTGCACCATCTTTATTGCTCATGTTTTGGTGGCCATAGAACGTAATGGAGATAGGCAGTCTACCACTTGCATTTTCGTGTAACATTCTTTCTCTCCATTTTCTGTGATACACTAATATGTTTGGTGATAAGGCGATGCACTATGTAGTATGTTTGATGATAAGAAATAAAATAATTGTCCTCAAAGCATAGAATACAGAATAATATAATAAGAATAGATATTTTTCAATTTGATGCACGACAAGGAATGGTAGATTTTGATATAGTAATAGCCAAGAATAAATTGGGAGAGAATAGTAGTTCATAAAAATTGATGTTTCATGTGAATTATACAATAAAACAATTATTTCATCAGAACTCAAAAGGGAATGAATTAACTATACCTACAAATTAAACATATATTAAAACAAAACATATATAAAATTTAAAAGGAATCTTATCTCCTTTGTTTCCAATAAACATATTACAATTGCATCAAAATCTACACATTTTCAAAGATTTAACATGACTATTGAATGCATCTTTGGCATAGGCTTTGTGATGGGATGTGTGACAATTTTGTAAAAATATATGTATCTAATGTTAACTTCTTTTTGTGTAACTATGTCTCTAATAAAGTTGTATTTGGTACTTATGTGTTTGGTTTTCGAGTGATACTTGAGATCTTTAGTGAATGCAATTAGAGACACGATTCACCCTAAGAGACTCAAATTCTTTTAAACCAACTAGATTCTTGCATAATTATTGGAGGATAATTTCTCTCATTAATATTGAACCATATCAATATAGCTTATACAATGTAGAGCATCCCCTTAATAGCACAATGAAGTCTACAAGGTTATTAGAATACCTCTGTGTAAAATACCTCTATCGTTTTGACAACTTTCCAATGAGTTTCTCTTGAATCAGATTAATATTTATTTATCTGGCTTAGTACACATTATTGTGTACATTGGACCTTCAACAATATTACTATTATGACACTTTTTTTTTTTTTACTTAGGTTTAGGTTTAGACCTTTCGCAACAAGAACATCAATGGGTTTACAATCTTGCATGTGGAATCTTTTGAGAATTTTCTTGGAGTATATCTCTTGAGAAAGAGGTAACACCTTGGAACAATCCTTCTTGATTTTTACACCAAGTATACAAGTTTCTTTGATCACATCCATCATCTCAAAATAGAGAACTACCAATTTCAAAGTTTCTTTGTTCACATCCAATTTTTATTTCCCACCAATAGTATGCCATCTACATAAAATGATAGAATCACAAATTTATTTTTGGATCTTTTGATATACAGTGGTTGTTATCAATCATTCTAAAATTATATAAAAGAATAGTTTAATGACCTTTCAAATATCACTGTTTAAAAGATTGTTTAAGATCATAAATCAATCTTAGGCTTTGGTTTCTTGACCTTTAACAACAAAGCAAAAATTATTCAATGTTGATTTATTCTTCCAATTCATTTCAAGGAACAATTATTACATCTAAACTTGCAGCTATAACTAGAATCTAGTGTATCGAGGTGAGTTTTACAATAGAAAAACAATCATCTTATCATAATCAACACCCACTTGTTGTGTAAACCTCTTGGATCTGTATCATCTGATTGAACTATCAATTTTATTATTGATTTTGATAACCCATTTTTTCCCCTATTACGTTGTGTCCTTTTACGAGATCAATCAATTTTCAAATATTGATTGATCTCATTGAATCCATCTTTTCTTCCATTGTTTTTATCCACTTTTCTTTAGGGAGGCAAGTAAGAGCATCTTTAATAGATCTTGGCTCTTTTTCATCTTGCATTATAATCCTGAAAATTTCCTTTTCTATTAAAAGACAACCTTTCGGTATAGTTCTGTGATTGCTACAAATGACTTTGTGATTCTATATCACCATTTGTCTTGCTCCACTTGGATGAGATACTTGATGGTGCATCAAGTACTTGCATTAAATAATTTGTAGAAATCAAATCATTTTAATCCTTAATCCCATAAAGAGATAATGTTTGATTTATCTTGCCCTTGGATGGAAACTAATTTTCCAATAGAGTGCTTTAGTCCACAACTCAAGCATTGATTGGAATTCACGTCTAGTCAATTGGCATATTAACTATGAATCTAAGTTTGAGTTAGCCTATGTTAAGATCCACTCTTGTCTAGGTACATTTACTCTCAACACGGCGAAAATTAAGAAACCAAAGTGACAAACTAGAATACAAATAAACTATGTATCCAATCCAATGCCAATGTTGGATAAACTTAACGTAGAAAGAAGAAATCAAATCTGAGTTGCCTAATGCCGATTATGCCGACGAAAGATCGTCAATGCTTGCATGTGTCGCCGGTTTAAGGAGATCACCGGCATTAGAAAGTTATTTTTTATTCACAGCTTGAGGATCCATGAGATGGAGATAATAGGAAGAGGGAGAGGGAGAGGCCTAAAATCTTGTGTCCCATGATGAATCCCAATATAGCTAGGTCGACATGTGCAACCACTGCGTGGTTATTACAAGGGCACCTAGATTTGGATTTGTTGGACATGGCTACACCAGATCCATTATTCCTTTGATGCATTGGTTGACAATATTGATTGTTTTAAACGCCGTTTGACCCAACGCCTTTTCTGTAAATTATGAGTCAAATACATGCACTCGAGACCAACACGCTCTCTAAACTTTAATCTCTAATCTCTAATCTCAAATCTCAAGGACTTTGTAATGTTGGCCTAAAAAACTAGGGCGGTAAAGTCAAGCCAAGTTGTGTAATGTGCAAGCTTGTTTGATAAGGTAATCGAGTCGAACTGAGTTTAAAATAAACCAAGCCATTAAAATAATTGTTCAAATTTGGTTTGTTTTTTTTTTTATAAGCTTGAATTTGGTTTGAGCTTGGCTTGAGTTTGGTTCGTTTAGATATTATCGAGCTCTCAATTCTAACTTATTTGATTGTTTAAAATTTTTACATTTTAAGTTCGTTTGATTAGTTATTGAATTTGATAATATAAATTTATTTGTTCATTTTGAAAGTTTATTTATTTAGTAGGTTGATAAGAGTTTTATTGATGAACATGATTCATAAACATTATTCACGAATGTTGTTCATAAATGTTGTTCACAAACATATTCACAAATATTATTTACGAATATTAATAAACTGAACACATATGTATTCAAACTTGTTCGTTTAGTTAAACGAGTTATTCAAGCTTATTCATTTAATTAATCTTGTGTATATTAAACGAACATAAACAAATTTTTACTAAGCCGAACATCAAACTTAGTCATGAACCTTCGGTTCATTTACCGTCCTATAAAAAATCGAGTGCCATCTGTGTCATAGTTATTATGTTAATTTAACGTTTTGAGGTTTGATTTGACAAATTTCTCAAAAATGGTATTCAAAAGTTAAGATTTTTTTTTCTTAAAGGTTGTTTTCTAACGTAGACACTTCACTCCTCCTTTGGCAAAAATTCAATTTCAGTACCAAAGTCTAGGTGAAGGTTCTCTAGCCTTTCAAACTCTCCCTTTGGTATTTGTTCGAAACTCAACCTTGAGTTTATCACTTCAGAAAGATGGGTCCGTGGCCCTTGCTCCAACACTCTTTCTTGTCATTGCACATGACTTTAAGGTGGATCTCTCCCTTAAAGTATACTTCCCTACACTTGTTGGTATTGAAAGTCTTCTTCTTTTAGAAGAACTAAGGACCTCCCCTTTGGTTATTACACTAATAATTTTCTTGAGTTCCTAAACCTATAAGAAATTTCAACTTTTATATTATGAGGTTAAGCGTTCAAAAATGAATCTTAACATCCCTCAATTCTTCATACTCTCATTTTGATTTATTACTAAGAATTTCTCCCTTTGAATATTTAATCAACCATATCAGAGAGTTAGGGATAACGAGAGAAATGACTATCTGATAGTAAAAATAGGCAACTGAAACTTAGTGCCTAGTAGTAAAAATAGATAACTGAAACAATCAAGTTTCAGTCAATTTGAAGCAATCGATTATTTTTGAAAAATTATAAAAATTCATGCAGACATTTGTCAAAGACTATTAGTAAAATCTATTTTTCTAAAAAAATACCTATTATTTTTTAAAATAACATAAAATTAAAAATATTAAAACCTTCAATATTTTACCTAATGTTGTATCACCGCTATCAATGATGATTTCTATAGGTAAATAAAATACACCAAGATTTTTTAAAGTATTTTTAAAATATTTTGAAAAGAAATTTCAATCACACGCTACGGGTTAAATGTTCATTATTTGTATATTAGCTTTTTCAATAATTGGTCCATACAAGGTTCATGTGTTTTGATGATGTTTAGCTCTTACCGATGCACCATGTTGGCACTTTGAACTGAGCTCATCATCCTAACATCTCATTGGTATCGATGTATCTCAATATACATACAAGTTATTTTATGGTTCTTGTGAGACGTAATAGAGTTTATATGCTATGAGATTATGCATATTTATCTAGACATTCTTAATTTTACCATTCCACCTAGGTGACAAATAATATCTTTATTCTTAATTGCATAAAACTTAATCTCTGTAAATGAACATGAAAATTCATTAAATGTATATTTTTAAAATGGCATTTAATGTGATTAGAATTTTAATGTAGGTCATAACAACATAATGCAGGTATGACATGACAACAATTATCAAATGCATGCATTAATTTTTTTTTTCATAGTGTAAGTATCATGGCAGGATTTAAAACATTATATAAGATCAAAAGAAATTGTCATAGCAATATTTAAAGCATTATATAAGATCAAAAGAAATTATCATGATAAGAATTGAAACATGCAAATCCTAATAGCATGAAAATATGGTGGCAAAAGGCGAATACGCTCGCCCCCACTAATAGTATGAAAACATGATCATATATATCAAGAATAATGATGCTATGACATGCATAAACATAAATCAATAGTATGTATGATATGATATGATAACTATTTTGACATGCAAAACATGATAGGTATAGATAAAAATTGACATGATAGTGTAACAACATCTAAATCTTCAATATATGTGTCATCTAACATTATGTCAAATATCAATTCTGATATATTACAAGTGAGTTTCTATTGGCACACTCTAAAACCTTCTAGACTAAGATTTTGGATATTCATTTTTAAGGTGAATCTCATACCTAAAAAGTACCTAAAATTTTCAACTTTATTATGGTTAGGTTCACTATCCTTCCAATCTAAGTTGAGACATTATACTCATTTATTGTGAAGAGATCACATTCTTAGAATTTAATACCTATTTAAACTCCTTGGGTGTATTAGGTACTCACTAGGAATAATTTCCCTACATATCTTTCTACTTACTCTTCTAAACTTCTTAAAAGTCTTAACCATGGCAGTCTCATCAAGGTCAATATTAGAGATGATCTCCCTTGTAACTTTAACTCCCCTTCTTGACCTAAGGTTCGTTCTATAGTCATATAGAACCGTATGATAGGATGACATATTATCCTTAGACTATGATTTGTATTTCAAACTGTTCTTGTCCTTAGATAGTTCTTGTCTATCTAAATCTAGATTTTCTTTCTTAGAACCTCTTAAGCACATTTAACATTTTCTTAAGGATGTTTTCTAATTGACTAAGTCTTAACTTCAAGACTTGATTTTCTTTCTCTAAGATTTTAATTTTAGATTTTTCATGTCCACCTTGAAAAATTATCCTTTTAGGCATATATCTATTCTTCTTAAGTTTCTGGCCTAAATCTCTCTCTACCTTCCTATCTTATGTAATGTAGATTTAGCATTACATATTCTGCCATTGTCCTTGGATTTATCAGATTTCTTATTTTTATGATAGTGAACATTAAAATTATAAAATTTGGCTTTAGCATACTTCTTATCATGATATGAAAGAATTTTATTAAATAATGATATCTTGTGTTACCTTAGAAGCTCTCTTAAAGTTTGAGCTTCCTCGCCTATCCTTATCTGGGTTCCTCCTCCTTGGACATTAACTTCGATAGTGACCTCGTTCGTTGCTTAAGAAGCACACTATGTGCTCCTTGCTCTTTCATACCATTGGTCCGATTTCCTTTGACTTCTTTTTCTGATGTGTCACTTGGACCTTTTTCTTCATCAAATTTGAACACTTACTCTTATAGTGTCATTCTCCCTACACGTAAACCATTTAATTTGATCTTTATTTTTAATAATTGAAATTGTTTACTTTCGTATGTTTGGTTCTCTATACTTCTAGAGGTGGTATGAGTTTTTTCGTCATCGACTCTATATGTCAAGGGTTTCTTTTGTTTCAGTGTCAATGATCTTTTCTCCGTCTCAATCATGGAGTTGGATTTTTTTTTAACTTTCTTCATCTCAAATATTGAGCATCTCTCACCCTTCAAATTCTCCTATTCTTTAGCCAATGAGTCTCTCTCCTTGGACACATCCTCCTATGCCAATGATTGATCATCATGGAGCTTAGCTAACTTGCTCCGTAATTTATATGCATCCTTATATTCACCTAATTGACACAAGATAGAATTAGATAGAAAATCAACTAAAATTTTAGTTATCTTATTGTGTATCTCAGGTCTCTTAACTTGCACTTCGGTCCATTTGCTTTTTTAAAGAGGTCTTCCTTTTTATCCCGTGCAGCTTCAAATTCCTCCTTCAAGGCGAACCACTAATCTATATCCATTTAAAAGAACAATTTAGTCCTTACCCTCCATTGAGCAAATCCTCCTAATCCGAAAGGCAATGGAAATCGAATGTTATTTCTGAGTCCATCTTCGAACTCCATTGGTTTAGGTGGATCCTCCCACTACTCTACCCTTACTCCCTTGGTGGTTAGTTTGATGATAAGTAACTCACTCTGATACCACTTGTAGGATCATTATCGTTGCTAGAGGGGGTCAATAGCGAGTCTTATTTTTTTGTTGATCATGTGCTCATCTATAATCATTAGCATAATGGAAAATAGAGATAAAAATACAACAAATTACAAGTACGATTCTATGTGGTTCAGAACCCTTGGGTTCCTACTCCATGTTCTAAAGTCCTATCGCAATCACCACTATCTTTCTCCTTGCCGAACATCTGCAGGAGGTAGAGAAACTTCTTATAATATCTATTCTTACGAGCAACACAAACAAGAATGCAATGATATAAGTGAAAATAAATACAATGTAATAAAACAACTTTACACAATAAAACTTTGCTTTGCTCACTTTTCTTGTTGCTTTTGATTACTTCTTGAAGACGTTAGAATGTAGGACCACTTGCTCATGAACCCTCAAGAATTAGGGTGTCTCAAAATTTTCACGAAACATTCTTTTATAGGTTGTCGTTCATTATTGAATCCGCTTATTAGTCGACTGCTCATCATCTGTTGTACTTGTCAACTGATCTTCCAAATTCAAATGTTGCTCTAACTTTATCTACCTAATGGATTCTTTCAGTTCAACATCGTGGTCACCCGTTAATTAGTAAAGATCTTCTATGACGTTCATAATGAGTCGACTGATATCAGTTGATTTTTATAAGCCGGTTGACTTTCATTAGTCGATTGTCGTATTTGACTGAAAAATATTTTGTGATGTTTCATAAGGAGCCTAGTCAATTGCACGAGTCCACTGTATCATTAGTTAACTAAGAACTCTTATTAGTCGATTGCCCATACTACGAACCTGCTTTAAACTATCAATTTGTGATTTCATATTCATTAGTTGACCGATACTTTAGTTCTTGTCATACCAAGTTGAACCCTCTCCTTGCCTAGTATCTCATTGACTTCAATTTACTAGGACTCTCCTTATCAAGTTTCATTGCTAGGACTTCTATACTTACCTAGAATTTACTCATCTAGGACTTCTACATTACCTAACATCGGTCAATCTTGACCTATCAGGACTTTACCATTATCAAACATTAGTCTTCCTTGATCTGTTGAGACTTTTATTCGCATGCCTAATATCCAACCCTCCATGATCTGTTAGGACTTTAACCACATGTCCAACATCTTATCTCCATGATGTCAGAATTTTTCCTCTCATGTTTAACATCTGATCCTTCGTGACATGTTAGAATTTCACTGACATGCCTAACATTCAATCCTCCATGATTAGTTAGCACTTTTATTATTATTAAGTGTCCAATCAACCATGATCTATTTGGACTTTTAACTATCAAGTGTCTGATCAACTATGACTCACTTGAGCTCAATTATCAAATATATGGATCAAAAACTATAATTCAACTTAAGTCTGGTCAATCTTAATCAGAGGTCGATTACATAAATAATAATATGGTTTGATGACCCCACTCCAACTTGACGGTTTATAATGTCTTCAGTGCATCATTCTTAAATAGTTTTCGCTAAACCACCTCTTCACAAGAACTGTTAGGGTAAACCTCTACAAATAAGGATAGCACTTTGATCCAAACTTTGGGGTCTCACAAGGTTGACACTTCAAAGATATTCACTCAAAGAAATACTCATCTCATCCTAATGATAAAAGCTGAAAGGCTATGAAGGAGACATATTACCAAGCGCTTGATGAATGGAGCCTTCCAATCCTTCTTTAAGCTATTTGATCGCCTTGGGCACTTGTATCACTTGAGCATAAAATTTTTTAAATTCTTACCATGAGTTCATAATGTCCAAAAGATCACTAAGAGGTTATTTTCAAAACCCTCCAATGGATCACTTTTAATCATCTCTAATCAACTAGAAAAATCTATAGTTGATTGGATCCACACAAGTGACCGTTGGATTACAATAAATCTATTTCCATTTAACTGAAAATTATATGAAGAGAGACAAATAGTGGCAAAAGGTAAATACGTTCGCCCTCAGTATTCTTATCAATCCGTATCAGGACTAATACGGAGGAGGTAAATTACGGGTGAATACTAGCTTTTGGAATAGTGACTAGCACATAAGGGAGACATTTACCTCGGTTTTGTCGAGATTCAAACCCTAGACTTCATGGTGGTAATATTTCATGTGCTAGTCACTAGACCATCTCGAAAGGATCCAATGACATCATCTATGGTGGCAAAAGGCGAATACGCTCGCTCCCAGTGCCCCCGCCAACCCGTCCAGAGCAAACACGGAGGAGGTAAATCATGGGCGGCTACTAGCCTTTGAAATATGACTAACACATAAGGGATATATTTTATCTTGGCTTTGCCGAGATTTAAATCACAGAGCTCATGATGGCAACACCTCATACGCTAGTCACTAGACCGTCCCGAGAAAACTCCGATCACATCATCTATGCATCATACAAGACAGCACTTTGTCAGATCATGTGTCATTTTGCATCTTTTTGGATGATCATTATGCATTGTGTGATGGCTAGGTTGAATTTGATCCATATAGCTTCCCACAGCAACAATGTGGAGGATGACGTTGACAACGCTCCTTGACAGTTTTGAAAGAAACAGGCATTTAACAATTAAGTTTCAAAAATTTTTAAATCAAGACCATATTTTTTAAAATACAAGATGTATAAGAGCTATGGTCTGATTCTTTTCGATCCTACAATTGGTATCAAAGTCCGGACTGCCAGAAGGTTTAACCGCCGACTGTGCATAAGAGCTATGGTCTGATTTAGCCATGTGTGTTCAATATTGACCTCGAACAAAGAAAGTGGGGGCTCCTATGTTCGGATCAAGAGGACCAGACACCAGGCAGGAAGTCCT
>JBBMJZ010000002.1:4260502-4274320 GCA_037833815.1 Zingiber zerumbet
TAATCGAGCTATTAACGAGCCGAGCTCGAACTGTTCGCGAGCTTGATAATTCCAAAACGAGCCGAGCTCGAGCCTTGGAATAAAAGTTCGTTGGCTCGAGCCCGAATATAACTTCAACAAGCTGAGCCTAATACTGTTCGACTCGATTCGGCTCGTTTACATCCCTAAATATCACTTCCGTGTAAGATCATTATAGAAGGTGCTATGCCACCGCATATTGATTCAGTTGATATCTGTTTCAACCAGTCGTTTCAAAGAACATTATTTAAAGAATCTTAATATTTGAGTTTAGAAATTACATAGATGAGAAGTTTTAAAATCGTAGTATATGAGGTAATGAATGGGAGTACATATGACAGAATATATATGATATAAGTGCTCAAAAATCACAGGTAGCACTATTAAATATCATACCTTTAATTTACAAAAAAGAATGTCCTAACTCCTAGAATTATTATGCTACAATATAACCTTATTAATCAAAATCGAAACCCATGAAGAGCCTCTGTCCATCCGTTTTTACAATTCAAGAACTCTTTACAGTTTCAATTTTAGATTGGTTAGCACCACATCAAATGCATATCCCGGGCCCTTCAGCCAATTCGCAAGGTTGAGGTCCACTTTCCTGCCTTATCCCAAAAGATATCATCGCTGATTCTAAGGAAGAAATGCACTAATAATATCATGCACAGAAAACAATTCCAGGTATATTAACATTCACATGCAAGCATAGAACCAAGAAAAGGAAAACGGAGCTTTTTCGTTAAGCCAAGCTGAATACAAATAAATAAGCAATCCAAAGGGAAACGATGAACTTTCCAGTTGGTTTAATACTAGATTGTCAGAAATTGATGAAACTTATCAAACGCCTCTAGCAAACAAGTACTAGAGTTTACCATGCAAAAGTCTTATTATTCCATTTCCAAATCACAATGATGGCTCATTGAGACCTAGCCTTCTTCTGCTGGAAGTATAATGCGAAGAGTGGAACCCCCACCCCAAAGCTGAACCCAGATAGTACGGCTAGAGTCATTTTCAAAGGTCGATGTTTCATACGGTCAAGGTTATACATGTGCTTAGCATGAAGATAATGGGGCTCATCATAACCGTGCCCTCCCATTCTCTTTGCAGTAGTTGCATGAAATTCACGAGCAACTGTAACATGTCAAATGACTATCAATAAATAGGCAAGTCCAGTAATACAAAATGTTTTGAAAAGAGCATTGTGCCAGATGGTTAGACAAAGAAAACGGGAAACTGTAACATGCAAGAAAATTTTAGTTGAGTTTCAACAACTGTTAGTACTTATAGCAGAAGAAAACATAACAGGTATTTTTGAAATGAAAACCATTTCTTGGTCAAATGAGAAGAATGTAGAAAAATTAGTATGCTACAAGTTCCTTGCAAACTGCACAAGTTTGTCACGAGTTCATGTTTTCTCTGCTTTACAGTACATTAACCTTGAGAACAACATTCATTTACCCTAAAAAACAGTCATGCCTTTTTGGCATATTGTTGAATCTTCTAATAACTTATTTTGGATATGTATTGCATGACTCTATTTTCCTCATCACCTCATGGTGAACATCCACATTACCTATTGACTCGGTAGGAAATGAAACATTATCATCACAGATATATAAAAAAAACACTAACATAAGCACAAGCTATTTGTTAACATCTACACTATCAGTCAACTTGGTAGGGAATGAAACATAATCATCACAAATAAAAAATCACTAACAAAAAAGCTAATCTCAAAAGGATACAACCAATTTGTTTTGAATAAACTTAGTTGGTTTCAAGTGATTTTTCAGTTTCTCTTAGAAAAAGAAAAGTAAAACATCTTTGCAGAGTCTCTGACTGAAGTGTGTCAAGATTTCAGTCTTGCTATAGAAGGGAAAGTAACTTATACATGTTACTAAAATTTGTTTCTTTGGATAGTCAAAAGTATTTAAGAATGCACTATGAGTTCTCAAAAAATTCAGCAGTTGTCATGAGCCACTTTCTAATAAAATTTAGCCTTAACATAAAATTAAACACAGGCAAAACAATTTTCATCTGATCTGAGCAATCCTAAAAGCAACAGAAATTGTCGGACAGTTTGGACAGTTGACTATATATATAGTCAAAGACATGCTAAACGATAAAATTCATTCACAACATGCATTCCTTTCAACAACAATTCAGATCTGATATTATTATCTGTATTATGCAATGCATATTTCACACGTAGCCTAGCACATATTACCAATCAAGGTAAAAAATGTAATTTAAGTCATAGATTGAGCATCAAGATAAAAATAAAACCATTTCTTTGATAAAAGAAATCACAATATATTGCCTATTTTCGTTTTTTTTTAAATTTAAATGAAATGGACAAAAGGACATCTCATCACCAATTTGCTTTCGACAACAGGGAAAACATTGTCAGACTCTACCCTCAACATCACCCCTCACCACTTGTAGTTTACCAGAAGATGCATTTTTTAAATTCCATTATGTAGGAGGTAAGATTCAATTTCTGACGAGTTGATTTAATATGTTGGGTTGGGTCTAATTTTAATGGGTTAAATTTAATTTCAGAATTGTGTAAAAATATGATTCACTGTGAATCAAATTGGTTAATCACAATTATTACATTCATAATCAGATATATGATACATATTGTTTTAGTGAGTAGGATATAAATCCCAAATCGCAGGATTGTAGCAACAACGGTTGTGATTTGGAAATTTTGCAATTCTAACACTAACAGCAAAATATTATAGATAAGGAAACATCTAGAAATCACAATAGGAAAAAAAAAGCAAGGTTTGGCAAGATCCTGGCGAAGGGTTCTCTTTCTAATTTTCATGAAAACCAATATGATCTAGCAATCAAATGCTGGCTAAGAGCGATGCTGAAGATCTCCAAGTTATTCTTTTTGTGAGGAAAAACGATATTGAATACTTAATTTGATCTGTGAGGTATAATCAATAGCCAGAAACGGCTTCACGCTGACAATGAGCTATCATTCATATTGGAATAATATGACAAGGTTACCGTCCAAAAGCAGCAGATCACACGATCGGTGGCCTCAACATTCATCTTACTCTTCGAACTAAACAAAATTAAGCTATCTTTGTACGGTGAAATAAAAAAAAAAAAGTTATCATGGAATAAAACCATCAAACGAACGCATCTGATCAACACGCCAATTCTAGTCAGAGATCAGATAGCTTACAACCTAAATAAACGAATCAATCGCTAGGTATGAATTCTATCTACTTCGGATTCGAAAGGAAGCACAGGAACTTGCCTGATCTGGCCAAGCCAGGTTCAGAGTGTGACAAAGCCATCAACCCTGATTGAACACCGCGTCTCAACGCCATTGCAAATTCTTCGATTAGCCCTATAAGGGACCTGTCTCTTCCTCTTCTCACGGCTCTGGCGAGGAGATTGATATATGCGACTACGTTGCCCTAATTCCTGTGGGCTAATATTTATAGGGAAAAAGATCGGCGGTGTTCATTTGGGCTCCGATCTATGGCCCATTAACCATGTTGGACCTATTCGAACTTAGCCATTCGGTGGATATATTGGTGAATATTCTAGGTGGGCTTCTTACTCAATAATGCGTGCAGTTAAAACCAGAAAACTAAAGGACGGGCATTTAGTTTAAGAAAATAATAGTGGGGAATAATTATGAAAATAAATAATTTATATGTTTGAATTATAAGAATAGAATAGAATAAATCTTTATACTAATTCCTGTATCCCCTTTTAATCAAATATCATTTTATTTTTAGTCATCAAATTTTTCTCTTAATACTAATAGTGATCTGGACCTAATTCCCTTCTTCATTTTTTCTACCACAAATGTCTTTTTCTTCTTCTACACTCTTTTCTGTCAATCGTAGTCACATCCACATCCGCATCCCTCCTCAGTTGGTCGCAGCTATAGCCCTTCTCCGTCAGTCACGGTTGCAACCCTCCTCTGTCAGCTGCATTCGTAGTCGCAACTCTTCCTTCCTTCCCATCTCCTCTATCAGCTATAGCCCCACTTCCGTTGCCTGCATCCCACCTTCGTCAGTTGTAGCCCACCTTCGTGAGCTGCAGCACTCTCTGTCAGCCGTAGCTCTCCCTGTAAGTTTTCTTTTATTATTTTAGCCACCTTCAAATTAGTTGTATATATTAGGTCATCTACAACACAGTTGTTAATGTAATGTTATAATCCAACTGTGCATTAATCGACATTGTAGAGGAGTGTTATAACACCCCTCCGCTTGAACGTGCTCAAGCAAACATGGGCTGGGCTAGGGTTGGCCCACCCCATGTGTATATATTTTTTATTTTATTTATTAAAAAATTATAAATTTAAAATTTTTTAAAAAAATGGTTAGTTTTTTAATGACTATTTTTTAACGGCTAGTTAACAGATAGTTCAAAATTTCATCTATAAATATTCACTAATATGTACATATATTTTTATTCCAACTTACTACTCTTTCAATTCTACTCTCTAAATATTCTCTCCGTCTATTTTTTTTAGTTCCTACCATCTTATTTTCTATCCGAAATGGATGAAAATAATAGAGTATTTTTTACAAATTTCTTAAATTCTACAAACAACTCACAAGAATATTCATCTTCCCAAAATCCACAAATTCCACCAAATTATCAATACCCAAATCTATTTTCCAAATATGTTATTTCCACCGCAAAATCTTCAAAAATTCTAAGGTTTTGAAAATTTTACAAATTATCTGAATTATGCCCCTCGAGATCCATATCAACCGCTTCCAGCTGAATATTGGCAAAACATGAGTCATCCGTATTTCACGCACGTCTGTTGTTCATGGATATGGTACCCCACACACAACTGGTATGTCTTTCACTCCTTCAATGTCGAATGAACCTACAACTCTGACTTTTGTCCCGGAGACTCAACTTTCTGACTGTGAATCCCCAATTGAGGTGGTCAATTTTGAAAAAATGGTTTCAAATGTTGAGGGTACAAGAAAGCGTTTAAGTTAGACAAAGGTTGAAGACGAGATTTTAGCGAGAAGTTTTGTCACTATTAGCGATGATCCAATAATCGACAATGATCAAAAGATGGATGTTTTTTGGGGACATGTTGCAAGCTACTATAATGAGAATCTTTCCCTAGGTTCAAACACCAGAAGTGCAAATGTTATACGACCACATTGGCACACTACAATCCAAAAGAAGGTATATCGATTCAACGCAAATTGCAATAATGTTTATAGTTCATATCGAAGTGGTCACAGTGACAAAGATATATTGAGGTTTGCGTACGAAAAATATCAATCCGAAAATAATGGCGTTGCATTCAATCTCGAACATGTGTGGAGAATTGTCAAAGACCGTCCAATGTTTATTCCATAGTCCGCTGATCACTTTGAGGTGACAAAGAAGATGAGGACCTCAGAGTCGGGAGCAAGTAACACCTCCTCCAACCAAGATGTGAGTATAGACCTAGATGATGAAGATACTCGCCCAATGGGACAAAAGGCAGCAGAAAGAAAGGGAAACGACAAAATAAAATTGGCCATGAAGGATCTGACAGTAAACTACAACAATATTATCACAAAGTTCACTGAGTACACAAGTGTGAAGAAGTCCGAAGTCGATTTGAAACAAAAACAACTCGAAGTAGAGGAGATTAAGGGAAAAGCTGCATTGTCCAAATCTGAAGCAAAGAATCGTCGCTTGAAGTTGAAGGAGTATGAAATATTGAACAAAGACACCACACAGATGACAAAAGAGCAGCTTATCATACATGAATGCCTATGTCAGAATATTAGGTCGAGATGAAATATCTAAATTGTTTACTCAACGTTCATTTTTTAGTATTATTATATTTTTGAGTGATTGTAATTTTTAATTATTATATTTCTCATTTTGATTAATATGATTTTTACTTATTATAATTTTGTAAAATAGTCATTATAAACAAGCCTTGGAAACTAGCTGTTACAACTAGACGTTGGAAACTAGCCGTTGCAAACTAGGCGTTACAAACTTACCGTTGCAAACTAACCGTTGCAAATTAGCCGTTGCAACACGACGTTGCAAACTAACCGTTGCATGAGAAAAACAATATATATAGACACATTGTGCTACAAGATTTTCATTCGACTATTATACCATTTCTCAAACACATATACTAAAACGTGTTTCCTCCAAAAATGTCTCATTCTACAGGCAGTTCTAGCTCAAGTTCCAGCTCGACAAGTGAAGACGAAGTCCATGTTGAAATCGATGAGCAAGCTTATGATCTGGGTGAAGAACTGATGTTATTAGTTCTTCAACAACACCAACAACTTATGGAAGCATATCAGAGGAGGGGCACACGCATAAGAAGGTTCGTCCAAAGAAATTGTGAAGCCTGGCATGAGACGCTCGTCAATGATTATTTCTTTATAAACCCGGTGTATCACGATGAAATATTTCGAAGACGATTTTGAATGCGAAGAGAGTTATTCCTCCGCATAGTGAATGCATTAGAGAATCATTCAGCATTTTTTCAACATAAGGACGCTGTGCGAAGAAAAGGGTTGTCACTACTAAAAAAATGCACTGCTGTAATTCATCAACTGGCTTACGGAGTCCCCGTCGATCATCTTAATGAGTACCTACGTATGGGTGAATCAACTGTCATCAGGTGTCTTTTCAAGTTCTACGAATACGTGGTTGAAATATTTGGTGATAGGTACTTGAGAAGGCCAAATGCTGATGATGTTCAACGTCTTCTTCAAATGCATGATGAGAGACATGACTTCCCTGGCATGTTAGATAGCCTTGATTGTATGCACTGGACCTGGAAAAATTGTCCAGTTGCTTGGAAAGGTCAATTTACAAGGGGACATGGATCACCAACAATTGTACTTAAAGCGGTCGCATCTCATGACTTGTGGATATGGAATGCATTCTTTGGGGTCGCCGGTTCACGTAACGATATTAATATGTTATATGAATCTCCCATATTCAACAGCGTCTTGTAAGGAAATATGTCGGAGATTAATTTCACGGTGAACGACACTGCATATACGAAGGCCTATTATCTAACAGATGGAATATATCCTGAGTGGGCTGCTTTTGTTAAGACTTTTCCTTGCCCGGAAGATCCAAGAGGAAGTTGTTTAAGGAAAGACAGGAGTCTGCAAGAAAAGATGTCGAACGAGCATTTGGGGTGCTCCAATCTCGATGGGCGATTGTTAGAGGTCCAGCTCGTTATTGGTATAGGAAAAAGTTAAAACAAATCATGTTAGCATGCATTATTTTGTATAATATGATTGTTGAGGATAAGGGAGGTCATGTGACAAATTAGTACAACGATGAAGGTGACGAACCCGCACAACTTATCCATGGCTCAAACCGAAGATTTTAGGATTTATCTTCGAACAAATTCTGAGCTACGTGACACTCAAGTTTATCACCAACTTCGCGCCGACTTAGTTGAGCATATATGGAGGCAATACAACAATGATTTATGAATTAATATTTCATATATTATTTTTAATTTCATAATAGTATGGTTTATTTAAGTTATTGTTGTATTTCAATTTCATAATTAGATGGTAATTTAAAATAAATTTTGTTTTTCCAACTTTGTAATTTTAGCCGCTCAGTTATAATTTCGTTTTCCCAACTTTATAATTTTAGCCGCATAGTGGTACTTTTTATTTTCCCAACTTTATAATTTCGTTTTCCCAATATTGTAATTTCGTTTTTCACAAACATCTATTTTATTTAATAAATATATTAAAAATTTAATATTATTTTTGAAAAATAATAAAATTATATTTTTAAAAGTAAGATTAATAATAAAATAATTTAAATATTTTAAAATATATTTATTTAATATGATATAATTTTAAAATAATTGAGTGGATTGTGGGACCTATAAATAATGAGTGTGAATATTAAAAGGAATGTGGGTGAAAGAATGAGGTTGTTATAATGAGTATGTGACAGTGAGCCCCATACTTTTTGATAAGGTGATAGGTGTTATAATGAGATAGTATTACGGATACCCTTGGTATGTTGTCTGTGTATTGTTGTACATCTTCTTGTATGGGCAACTCACAACCTTTTAAGAATAATGCCAAAATCCACCTCCAATCGAACTATTTGTGACACCTAAGTCGACTATTCTACTTTATTTGGTCAATATTTAAATATTTCATTGATTTTATCTTCTGGATTCTTATTAATAGTTTTCCAAAATAACTTATAGTCAATTATCTTGCAAGCATTAAGCATTATTCACCATACAATTGATATTAATGGTCGAATCTTGAATTTTCTATTCACTAGAGTTTATCTCTAGTCAACTTCCATGTTCTTGAACTTTTTTTACTCAAGTTTATCTCCAATCAACTTCCATGGTCAGCTGAATATCGTTTGTTTGCTTCGAATTAGCCATAGTCAACTACACCATTCGACTAGTAAACATTTTATTAGCTATGTGCCAAATCATGAATTTTGAATGTCTTTGTGATTTCATCAATTGACTCACTTATGACCATCAATTGACATAAATTAACCCATAAAACATACAAAATATTTATGGTATCTCCCATTTGATCAACACTTACATAAACTCAAATCCATCTAAATTTAGGGGTTGTCATTCCTCCATGTGTAACAGTCCGCTGCTACCATTGTATCAATCGGTTGTTGTACAATAACTTAACTATTCTAATGATCGAGTTCACCTATCTTCGAGTTCTACCCTTGTCCAAGGGTTACAATCACTTAAAGGGTCTCATTCTCACTAAGTCTTACCTTGTTCCAGGTGACCTTCATGCCTTCTAAGCTTCCATGCTTAGAGTCTCCTCATCTTCAGTTCTTCATTATCCAGCATTGGGTCACCTGACATATTGAAATCTTGTTTCACAAAGAGTTTGGTCCTCAATCTTCTTGGACATTCCATGCTTAACATCTGTCCTCCCTGGCTTACTGGGACTTCACATATGCTAAAAACTTTCTTGGAATTTCTTGCCTAATATCTATTCGCCCCTACTCTTACACACTTGACACACCATTTGAGATTAATATATACCTAACTTAAACATGATTCAAACATAGAAACTCATGCAATATCATATTCTTGGGGAATGATTGAACTAACACAATAAACTCCAATCAATTGAGTGTACCAATTTTATCGCACCGAGTCATCATCCATAACCCGATCTCATCGAATCACAAGCTTTAAGAGCTTCATTTGCATCTTGCCAAGTCCCTAAACAACATACTTCACACATTAGATACACAAGTAAACCTAACTTAAATCCTCTGCATAACACATCAAAAACTATGATTGAACATGGACATGTATGATTGCACCAATAATATCCATATTTTTAATATTTGATAATTCAATTTAGGAAATGAAAAATAATATATGACCTAAAACCACATTTTCCCTGCACCTAAACCCCACCTTCCCTAGAGCTAGAAAGTTTCTAAGAGGAACTGAATTTATTAACATAAGCCACTTCCCTTTCTCCCCCTTTAACACACATAGAAAACATACATAAATAATAATTTAACACATAAAAATGATCATAAACATGTTTCCTTATCCCTAAATGGATGTCAAGGAAAATTAAATGTTAATGATCAAAAACATGTTGAACATTCTACTAAACTCCAACTGACTCACTATAACATGTCAGTCAAGTGGATCAAGAGTCAATCAACTTGTAATTGTGTTATTCAACTTGGGTCTTAATTAACTTCTCAACAGTATCAAGCTTTTTAATTGAATAAAAATTACCTAAACCTCTAAAAAGAATTTGAAACTTTGATGTTAGGAAAAGGGTTAAGTTAGAATATATATACTTAATTAGTTTGCGACAAGATGTGGGAGTAAGTCACAATGCATGTTGAAGTCCCGATAGATCAAGAGTTATAAGATACCTAGCAAGAAGAAGTCTAGGTATATCAAGAGTGATCAAATTCCTAGCAAGAAAAAGTCTCGTTAGATCAAAGTTGATCAGTTGCTTGACAAGAGGAAGATCGACCGATGGAAGGCTTGATAAGGTGGAAAATATTTTATTTAAAGTCTTGGAGATGGGTTCTCTAGTGACTCAATATAATGGATTTCATTTGTGCAATCATGGAGACAAAAGGGCTAGATTAGGCACTAATGAAGCCTTACAAAGCCTTAAAATTAGCTTAGTCACTATTTTACTTGACTAAAACAAATCTATTAGTCAACTTCTCATTGAGTTTGCAAATGACATGGTTCATTATTTGGAAACTAAAATATGCCAATCGACTCAATATTCAACTAATGATGAGTCATTCAACTGAAGTAGTCAATTGGGAAACATTCTAATTGCTTTCAAGTATTTTGCATGTTCATCCATGAAGAGCAACTGACTGATGATCATCTTAAATCAACTAGAGTTATAATTACTTTTTTTTATAAGAAAATGATTAATTTGTTGTAACAACACATAACAATTGACTAATGGTGGTTGAATGATCTTAATAGAATGGTTAGTATGTTATAATAGATGTTCAAGGTAAGCCAGTCAATTAATGGAGGTAAACCATCAACTCAAATGTTGAAATAGTTATCTAGTACTTAACAATGAGTAGTTAACTGATGATTTAAGAGAATTAAGTTGATTGATATATATAAGTCCACGGTGACTTTAGGATGGGCAAGGGGAATTGAAGTTATAGTAGGTTGACGGTAGTTGGATATTGAAGAATGAGTAAAGTACCAAAGATGAGGAGTTCTTAGACAAAAATGAAGTCCTAGTAGGTTGACAACTGGATACTAGGAAATTGGTGAAGTCTCAGAAATAAGGAATCTCTAGGTAATGATGAAATTCTAATAAGTCGAGGTTGACTTATACTAAGTACAGGAAGATGTCCTAGCTAGTGACAAAGAGTCTCTTGTCATGATATGAATCTAGACTTGATGTGGCTAGAACTAGAATATCAATCGATTAATGGAAGAGGAGCAATAAATTGATAAACCTGAAACCACAATAATGTGGTTTAGTCGAGTTTAGGATGTACCAATCAACTAATTTAGCAATTGGTTGATGAATCTGAAATCATAAAATTATAATTTAGACATATTTGTGGTTTGGCTAGTCAATTAATGTTAATATCAACTCAAAATAAAAGAAAAGAAAAGAAAATATTTTATAGTCAACTGTGACGGTAGACTAACACATAGACACTCGATTAGTGGAATTAACTGATGTTAAAATAAAATTTTGTTAAGGAGATGAGACTCAGATAAAGATTATACAACAATTAAATTCTTACAATCTACAGTAGACTAGTCACCTGGAAGGAGATTATTTAGTCAATTAAGTAAGCAACAATCGATTGGAGGACAGCAAGAAGTTAACTAATCAATAGATTTAGGTCACTAATAGAAACCCTATAAAGAAGTTTTTATGAGGTTTTGGCCAAGAATTTTGGAGATATGTTCTAGGAGGTGCCGACATGAATGCTATTACATTCCAAGGTTTCTATAGATGCAATTTGAATCAAAGTGAAAAAGCAATCAAATTTTCTTTGCAATCTTTTATTTACTACATTTATATTATTGCTGCTTGCACCTATTTTGTACTTGTGTGTTGTTGTAAGAATGTAAGAATACGCTACTGTAAGAAGCTTCTTCTCCTTTAATTTAGATGGAATCCAAAGAGAGAAAAGATGTAATGTTATCGGGTTAACCCACTACAAATGTTTATAGAACGTGGAGTAAGAATTAAGATTTTTGAACCATGTAAAAAGGTTTGTGTTTGTCTTTCATTTGTGTTATTTTTATTATATATTAATATTATGTAGACAAGCATGAGGTCGACAAAAATGAAACAAAAGCAAATGTGATATTCACCCTCAGTCATACCAATCTTTTACAAGTACAAGTCGATTTTGACTTATTAGAATTTTCACTGGCCCAACTTCGTATCAATGCCGACCACTTTGCTTGCTTAAAGGTTACAATTTCCACCTTGACATCTAGCTAGCTCAGATTTGCCAAGACTTCAATCATTGCTAAACAGAGATGTTTGGAGTTCCATCATTTGCCAAGTATTTTTTTATTTATTATGTGATAATTATGTTAATTTCTTAACTTTTCATATATATATATATATATCAGAATTATTTCTTTAATTTAAAGGTTTAATCAGAATTTTTTTAATTTTTTTGGACCGAATAGTGATTTCAAAATATTGTGGGTTAAACTATAATTAATCCAATATATAATTATATTATATTAATAAAATATTAAGGCTCGCGATCAAGTTGTTCACGTGAACTATCGAACTAAATAATTTTTGTTCAAATTCGACTGAAAAAAAAGTTTAAATATATTCCAGTTTGGCTTTAATTCGATAAGTTCAAATATGATTAAATATTTATTGAACGGTCACGAAAAGTTCATGAACTGTCTATATTTATGTGTATATTCTAAATTTTGTCTCAGTCCAATTGGTTAGAGGATGAAAAACTTAATATAATCGGGTAAAAATTAATTTTCGACGACATATATCCCCCAAAAAATTTCTGCCACTTATTCAATTTAGCGGTCGGTTATGAGATATTCTCATGATTTATCTTCTTTTACGTGTAGTCCCACGCTGGTGCTGCCATTCTCACTCTTGCTATCCTCTCCAAAGACACAGCGCCACGGCAGAGAAAGTGTATCCAGACAAACATTACAATGGATGTAGAGATAAACACAATAGAAAATGTATATGCATAGATATGTTCTTAGATACTGGATGTAGAGATAAACACAATACAAAATGTATATGCATAGATATGTTCTTAGATACGTAGATATGTTTGAAGGATTCTTCGAGTAGCAGCAGCAAAGAGTAGGATGCATTTAGCAGCTGAGGCAATAGAGCTAGACCACTTCAATGATGCCTGAAGACTAAGAATGCGTCAGTTAGAATGTCCAGATGCCAGACCAACCTGTCGAATGTGTAAGAGAAAAATATAATGGCTGCACAAGAAAATCGGATCATGGTGCTTGCCATTCTTGAGTTAGTTGATGATGCATGAAAAGGCGTTATGTACGTGAATTGTGTGATAATATGGAGATTTCAATGCTTGTGCCAACATTTACAGAATAATGTGACGTGTCTACGTCACTCAGACAGACTGACACAATTGTATGCAATTGCTTGCATCTCCCGGCACACGTGTTCAAGTATGCAATTGTTCCTGTGATCAAGAATCATTCCCTTATTTTATTGCTAGCAAGTTATGCAATGTTTAGCAATGGAATGCATCTTCTAGTTGCCTGTTATATTTAGTCTCTTTGTTCGTGTGTTCAAGATTCATTTTCTGCATGCAAAAGTGGAGGTAGGTGGGTCCGCAGATGGGGAAAAAAAATATCTTAGACGATGGCACATGACATTCCGTCAGTCACTTATAGAAAGTCTTCCAAATTGACTCCTTCATATTTGGTGTCAGACCCCACCGGGGTCTTCTTAAAAAGATTAAGAGAGACACAACACATCATTCAAGGTGGGAACATGCCAAGACATAAACAGGTAAAGAAGGAAGCACATAGCAACATAATACCTTTAAATTCCCTCGATGTAGAACTCGAAAAATTATTTGAATCGGCTGGAATATATGGAGACCTTGTGTAATTCTCTGATATATCTAGAACAGAAAAGGACAAATAAATTATTAGAATATCATTAAAAGTATATAATATATGTGCACTGTAGTTGGAAGAAATCAGCACAATGATTGAAGTCATCGGTTAGATCTAAAAAGCTGAAGCTTCTGGGCATCTGACTAAAC
>JBBMJZ010000002.1:4352023-4367876 GCA_037833815.1 Zingiber zerumbet
CTTTGTTCAAGGTTTCATCCACATGTTTCGATCTTGGATCATGGCTCTAGCTCGTGCTTCTTCCAGTGGTTAGTCAGGTGCAGAGTGACCTCGCTCTGATACCAATTGTAGGATCAAAAAAAAAATTTAGATATCTCCACAATGGTATGATATTGTCCACTTTAGGCCTAGACCCTCATGACTTCGCTCTTGGGCTCTACCCAAAAGGTCTTATGCCAATGGAGATATCTTTTTCTTATAAATCCATGATCTTTCCTTTGTGTTTTCAATGTGGGACTATGTTTGTAACTTTGCAACCCCAACATTTAGTACACGACGAAGCAGATAAATACAAAGACATGTATAAATATGGCCTACCTTATGGACCAACTTAGATATATTCAACAGACAACTTCTGACAACATTATAATAACTAATCAGAACTTATCAGGGAATATTCCTTTAAAGCTTTCTTCGAAGGTTATTATGTCTTTCATAATCAAGCTAAACATGGCAGCATATTCCTTTAATCGCCTCAATAATGACATGAAGCATAAATGACAAAAGAGGTACATCAATGGGTAGATGAAAGATTCCTCATATAATTATTTTGTATTGTCTAGGTTATATACTTTTCATCACATAACAAACATTGAAAACTTAGACCACCTCATGATCATGGAGGTTATGAGAGGTGGTATATAAAGGGGGGTTCTTTCCGTTGACAAGGTATGCTAAAAGCATCATCTGGTCTTTATTCTCGAGCGAGCATTTTCTCTACTGTTCTTCATTCCTCCATCTAGTGTCATACTGATTTGAACGTCAGAGGGCCTTGTCAAGGAACCCTTCCGACCTTCCCTGATTTTTGGTCACTAACGTCTTGTTGGATTATGTGTCAAGGAAATCTTCTTTCGGGAGAGAAAGGTTTTCTATAGTCAACAAATCAGCCACCGAAGTCAACGCATCATCTCCCTAGCCTTCAGACAAGATCACCTTGCATTGGAGATGCCAGTGGTCAAGATTTGGATAGCTATATTTCAGAGGAAAAAAATTCTCAAGAATCCAAGTCATAAACCATCACAAGTTTCCCATAATTAAATAGGAATCTTCAATCAGGTGTATTATTTTTATTTGATTAATTAGCCAAAATATTTCCTTTCAATCAAACTGAAAATTTTAAGAAGAAAAATTTTCATTCTACAAAGGTTATGTCTGAAATCATCGATTTTATTTTAATAATTTTCTTTTCAATTATAATTTTAAGAAGAAAAAAAATTCATTTTCCAAAACAAAATGGAATTACATTGATATAACTATAAGTTTGCAAGAAATGAAAATTAGGAAGTTTTGCTTGACAATTATTCACTTTTGATACATACCTTTTATGTTTGTGCTTACTTAGGCAAATAAATTAGTTTTTTAATTAATGAAAGATAGTGGCTTTTCAAGTAAACAATAAAAGAAATTAAAGAGCACCACATTAAAAAAAAAAAGCCTGCAGGCTGTTTACAGCCCTATTTCAGCTTGCTTAGGCAAATAGATTGGGTTTTTAAAATAAATTAAGAGTGCAATTTTTTAAGTAAACAACAAATATAATGAAAGGCCGTCATTTTGAATAAATTTAAAATATTGTTTCAGAAATTTAAAATATAGTTTGGCAGTTAATTATAATTACATTAGATAGGATAAAATTTAGCATCCTTCTTGAACATATAAAAAAAAACTTTTATTAGTCGTCTTATTTTGCATTTGTTTAGTTATAATAGGTATAATATAAATGAAAATCCAAATTAGAAGCAAATTAATTAATTAATTCGGTTGCCGTAAGAGTTCCCCCCACGACATTATAAATATAACAAGTCGTCACAAATATTCTATCAAAAAAAACTATCAAGAACGTCAAAGACATTTGGCGAGCAAAGACCTTTGGCGATCGAAATGGCTTCCAAGCAGTATTCTTTTCTCCTTGTCATCGTCGCCCTTCTTCTCTCCTCATCCCTCGTACTCGTCAAATCTGGTACGGCATACCACATACGCATTTGTCATTGAGTTTATATCAAGATATTTGATTATATATTGTTAGCTAATGTTTACGCCATGCATGCATCCTTTCTTGATATGAAGATGGAGTACTGGAATTTGTGCCTCCCTCAAATTATGTTTGCAAGGATTACGGTTGCGTTGATAACCGTTACTGCGTCTCCGTCTGTCCAAAAGCATCATATGCCGACTGCCGAAATGGCTTCTGCTGCTGTAGTAAATGATTAAAAATAAATTAACAGAGAGCTAGGGGATGATGTCGACTCTTTTTTTTCTTTTTGATGTTGTTTAATTCCTCTGTGGATCCGCACAAAGGAGAATTAATAAATGATAGAGAGTCGAGAAAATAAATATTCATCTGTAAAAAAATGATGAAATTAATAATTGGATTTGATTTTCTCCGGTTTAATTTCTAACTCACGATCATGACAAAATTAATTCTACACGTTCGCTCCATTAGATATTGGAGCACTACTACGGTGGTAAAAGATAAAATCGTCAACTTAATGATTCCTTCAGTCAGTGTGATCTTACATACTTTGTGATGGAAGAACTCAATCTTGCAAAGGACATAAGTTTTAACTTGAGATTCTGAATACGACACTGTTAGTACTCAACATGCCAAATTGAAAAAACTACGTATATTATGGGGTACTAGTAACGCTAAATTTCAAGCTAACTGTTTAGGTCTCTTTTTGGAGCCTTCGAAGATTTGTACTCGTAACGCTAAATTTCAAGCTAACTGTTTAGGTCTCTTTTGGAGCCTCCGAAGATTTTTATTACTATTATTTGGTGTCATTTTCAATTTTATGGTACTTAGGACATTTCTCATATTTATGGTTAATGTTTATATAAATTAATGTAATGTTTTTTTTTTTTTTAACATAAGACGGATAACATTTACAATAAAAAATAAAACGGTTACCTTACCGGTTCCTTCACACAGTTTAAAAGTTGATAAATTATAGGGGTATTTTACTTTAATAAAAAATAAAACGGTTACCTTACCTGTTTGTCCAATTCGGCAACCATCCCAATTTAGCATCAGACCAATATATTTACAGTAAATGAGTATCCAACCGTATCTCTGTGCCTTCATTTAACCACGAAATCTATCCAATTGAAATCTTTCATTATTGCTAGAGTAAGAGTAACTCACAATTTGAATAATTTTTTTCTTCATTTGATTAAAAAATTAATTTGATGGCACAAAATAAATTGATTCCGAAATAAATTTCCAGCCATTCATCCAAACAAACTTCTCCTCAGAAATAAATTAATGTAATGTAATGTTTTTTAACCGTCTTTATGGTATTTAGGATGTGTTCTGTTTACGTGAAAACTTGTGGATCACGATATCTCATTTCATGGATCTAAGTCAGCACGAAAACTAGAGGAATGAGAGATCTTAAATCATGTATTCGAGTCTTTTTTTTTGAGAACCTTTATCACTAACAGGCTACATACTAGGGAGGTCATAGTCGGGATAAGTCCTATGGAGACCTTGGTTTTCTGATGGATCTATATGAATTTTTTAATACATTACAAGTAAAGAGTTTCATTAATTAGATAAATGAAATAGAGTAGTTCTTTGACTATAGGCAAGTTCCGTATCGAATGAATATAAAGTTGATTGACATCAGACTTAAGGGTGATCATCGGTGTGGTGGGAACCGATGCGGTGCTCACAAGACATACATGGCAAATCTAAATAACTGTCTGGGAAAAGATGAAGAAGAAACAGATGGTGGCAACGATTCCACTCTATTCCAAACTCTGTTCCAACGATTCCACTCATTGAGACAAGGTGCGAGATTGGTCAATGAATATACGAATGAATTCTTCCAGTTAATTGCCCGAAACAGAGGAGCAAATGGTGGCACAATACTTAAGAGGGTTGTGTCTGTCGTTGCAAGATGTCCTCAGTCTTCATTCATTGTTAATAGTTTTAGAGGTCTGCCAACGTGTACTAGTGGTTGAAAAGCAATAGAATCGGAGACCAATTGGGAGAAGCAACCAAAATAGTCAGTCAGTTCACCCTCAGAAATCTCATTCGTCGCAGCAGTAGCTATAGTAGCAGCTACCATAGGTTAATTCTAAGGATCGCTTTTAAAGTGTTGTCTACGAGCTTTTTTCTTATAGTGTCTTCCAACCCTCTAATGATCAAGCCATGCAGGCGATTTCGTCCCTACTCTAGTAATGTGCTTCACGACCACCTCCATGAAATATTCTTTGGCCTGCTCCACTGCTTCACATTACTTCTGCATCTTCTCATCCTTGATGTCATAGGTACCTTCCACCTACTGCACTTCTAGTTGAGAGTCCATGTGGACTATACCTCAGGCTACTGCCACATTTGTTAGAGGTCCGGAACTATAGCTGGATAGCTAGATTGATCTTCTCTCCATGGGGGAGATTAATACTACTCCAACACCACGACCTTCCTTACTGAATTGTACATGTAGACCTTCCAAAGATCAGATTTTTCTATGCACACAATGTCCACTAAGAAATTCTTGAGGGCTTATGCCTTGATAGATTGTCTCGGCTTATACTCTAGGTTGTATTCACTTAATTCTGTGGCCAACTTTACCAACCTACCCATAGCTTCAGGGTGGGTAAGAATGCATCCAAGGAGAGTTTCTATTAGGACCACCATGAGGTGAGATAAAAGATATAGTCTTAGGCATTGTACCATGTGTGTAAGATCCAAAGCCAACTTCTCTAGACCGGTATAACGGACTTCTGCTCCATTAAATAGATAACTAAGGTAATACAAGGTGCTCAAGAACCTCTTTACCCACCATTATGGGAACTCACAACAACTTCTGATACTGCTAAATAGGATCCCCATTTTTTCTAGCACAAATGGATAAAGGATATTAATGAAACTTCTAGCGTCTATAAAGACCCAGTACCTCGAAATTGAACATCGTGACTTCTATTACCAGGGTGTCGTTGTGGGGGAACTATGAGCCCCTCTAGATCTTGAGTGTTAAACCTAATGGCGGGTCTTGGATGGGGGTGTAAGTCTTTCATAGACATGCATTTCGCTCTGCCATGCTTCTTTCTTGCCCTGTTAGAGTCTCTGTTCATGGAGCCACTCGAAATCATATGGATCCTTTCCTATAGTGGTAGTCCAGTACCTTGCCGATCGTCTCCCATTGGTGGTTTTGTTTGCCCCTATTGGCTAGCCACTTGCAAGGTTGTCACTGGAGTCCAAGGTTGTAGTGGGGTTTGACATGCTGTGGTCACCAACAACAAGGCTCGGACTTGGGGGTGGATGCCCACAATTCTTTCAATCTCTATTGATATTTTGATGTAGTTATTGGTGTTATGCCCATACTCCCGATGGAGCAGAAAGTGGTAGCCTAAGGTCGACGCGTCCACCTCTCCTATCTATGTGACCTCTTAGAACCTGATACTCTTCGCATACCTGTATCACTTGCTCCTCACATACCATTACACCATCAGGTTTCTCCCGATTGTGGCTTCAGTAGGACCGGTAACTCTACCAGATAGTTCTTCAGTTCCAAGAAGGCCTTCTCCCAATCATCACTCCACTGGAAGTGGGATACCTTCTGCATGATTCTAAAGAATGGGAGGCTATTGTCCGCAGAATGAGAAATAAACTTGGACAGGGTTGTTACTCTACCCAGCAGGCGTTGTACTTCACAAACACTCCGTGGTGATTGTATTTGTCAAACAACTTCTATTTTTTTAAATTAGCTTCAATGCTTCTCTTAGTTACCATGTAGTTTAGAAACTTACCCTGTCATATTTTAAATATGCACTTATTAGGATTTAGCTTCAAATCATAACTTCACAAAGTGGATAAGTTCTCTTTAAGATTAGGTACCAATCTTTCTGCCACCAAAGATTTTACTAATATATTGTCGACGTTGACTTCTATGTTTCTCCCTAGTTGCTTGCTAAATATCTTGTCCATCAACCACTGGTAGATAGCTCCAGTGTTCTTCAATCCAAATAGAATCACAACATAACAAAATGTTCCATCTGCAGTAATAAAACTAATCTTGTCTTGATCCACTTTGGTTAGATGGAATTGATGATACCCCTGATAAGCGTCTAATATGGAGATAAATTGGTGTCAGCAGTGTTGAACCCCGTGGTTATTTTGATATGATCAACCAAGTTGGGTTAGGTCCTGCTTGTTATCTGATCTATGTGTTTAAGTGTGTAGGAACTTAGGAGCGCAGGAAGTCGAGCGGAATATACAGCTAGCGAGAAGGATGACACGGGAAGGGAGCCGACGGGCTCGGTGTGTCCGAAGGGCGAGAAAGTTGTGGAAGAGTACTCCGGTGGACTAGAAGAACGCGCACGACGTTCAAGGGACGAGAAGCCGGGACGGAAGACTGCTCGAGGAGAAGGCCGGGAATTGAGTTCGGGTGAGCCCTATTTCGGTTGGCTGCAATCACCCAAGTTATCGAAGTATCGGAACCTAATTTGAAGTCAAAAGGAGTTGGAAAGCTAGCTGGAGGCGCCTTCAACGAAGTGCTGAAGTCACCTCTGCTGCCTACACTGTCTGAGGCACCTTAGACACCTTGGAGGCGCTTCAGACCCAGTCCGAGGCGCCTCCAAGGCCATTTGAGACACCTCGGACCCAGCTAAAATTGTCGTTTGGAATCGGATAAAGTTTTATCCGGTCAAACTATTGGAGGCGTCTTGGACCCTCAAGATAGAGTTTCCAGGAAATATATAAAGGCCCATGGAGCTAAGAAATTATTAATTAATCAAGCAATTAACTCTGTATTCATTTCTAGCAATAGTTTTGAGCTTCTAGTGTGTAAAACGCTTCTCCGCCTTCAGAGAAGGAGATATTTTCAGAACTTTTTCTACTTCCTTGGATTAACAACTTTCTTGGTTGTAACCAAGTAAATTGCTGAGTCTTTTTTCTTTATTTATATTAGTTTACTTTATTACTATTGCACTGTTTGAGTTGAAAGAATCGAGGAGGGTATACTTTTATTTTTCAGGCAATTCATCTCCCTCTTGTCGGCCCCGCTGCACCAACACCTTATTATATAATTGAAGACATTATGTAATTATGGCATGGAAAAAATGATTTGCAATACATAATGTTATTCTTTAAAATGTATAATTGGATTGAATGTATATATATTTTATCTAATTAAGGTTGTTGGAAGTTGGGACCAAGATTTTCATAGGAACAGTAAGTAGTCGTACAAATCATAGATTCATAAAATCATAACCTAATTTAGATCCTACCTATAATCTAACTTGGATAAGTGTGGACATATATGATCATAAGATCCTAAAGTTTTTATCATAATTTTAGCTACCATGGCCTACACTGGAGAAGCCAAAACATTAAACAGATAGAATATATGATTGCTTGTGACAAGGGCACACATAGGTAGTTGGTTCACTTAAATGGATGTCAATGGTAGTAGCTTAGTACTTTCTCAAATTCTTATGAAAAATTAAACCGAAATTGCATGCTTTCATTTTTTTGAAAAGGCATAGGAGAAGAAAACACGACAAAATTCCATAAGATACAAACTCTACAAAGGTGTTTCCAAGGACAAAACACATTCCATGCAAAAGATATTTCAGAAAATAATACAAACTCCATTCAGGACCTTGGTATAATTCTTGTTTTGCTATCTTTATGTCATGAATTTTCTTTACAAACGAGTATGCTAAATTTACCAAGAAAATGGTAAAAATACTATTCACTGAGGATTTGTTTTTAAAACAAAGTGCTGGAGTAATGTCTCTGAACATGAGGGGGGGCTTGCCCGATGTATTGAACCCTGTGTAGAACATATTATTTTCCTTCCCTTAATACTACTTCCAATAGGTCTGATATTCAATCACTTGAAATGGTTGACCAAATTCTAAGTTATGGTTTTTAATAAAGGTGTTTGACAAACTATTTCACAGGAATATTCAAGGTGAGGTGCAACACTGCTATAGGAAAGATGACTAAATTCAGGTTTTCTTAACAGATGCTTTGAAAATCAACATCTAAGTCAGACAAAATTTAAAATATTGGTAAATCAGCAAAAAGGAAAATAGTACTTACACAGGTACAAATAATGTCTATTTGGAAATAATACACACCATCAAAAAATAAATAAATGAATGACCTGAAACAAGGAAAAATGGAATCCTTGAGCACCTATCGACAAAGTATGTCGCTGGTCCAAACGAAGGAGTCAAAAGACTAACACAGAAGAAAACAGCATGAGCCACGCCATGCCCTAAACCACCAGCTGAATGAGAAATGCAATAACCTCAGTGGATATCCTACCTACAGACTCCCATAGTCGATTTAAATACAATAGATGAAATTTCTTAAAAGCTTACCCAAAGCAATTTGCATCTTATCAGTCCAAGAAAGGCGAGATCTGAATTTTTCTTCAGCAAAAGCATCTAATATGACTTCCAACCTCCTGGCTAAGTTTAAATAAGTAAATTCAAGAGCAAAGGACTATGATGTATGATCTAAAAGTCAAATACTTGTAGAAATATTTAGCATGATAAGTGGCAACCACTACAAAATGCAACTAGTGTAGTTATACATCCATGCATAGTTTCACATACTTGTAAAGCTTCCAAAACATAAGCCTTGTAGCTTCTTGAAAACCAACAGATGTAAATATTAAAATGGCATATGGCCACCAAGCTGCAGAATTCAGAGGAAGAACAACTCTCCATGCACCTGATAGGACTATCAAACTTATGAGCCAAAACAGCAAGCTGCAATTGAAAATTACCATTTGGAAATCAGCATACTTCATAGGATAGTTAAAATATGGAGTAAAACAGAAATTGTCTTTGCAGGTCCTTCACAAAAGTTTCCTTAAAGATTCCATTGCATTATAACTAATTCAAAAGATAGAAAGCTAAGCACGAAAAGAGAACATATACATGAATCAAAATAGAAGCTCTATAAAAACAGCTGAATTTGAGGATAAACAGCTGAATTTTCTATAGGAGCCATAGGCTCTACACAGAAGCCATAAAGAAGAAACAGAAGTTTGAGGATAAAACAATGGAAGGCTGATGAATCAAAAACAGGTTTAACAACCTAATAAAAAGCAATTCATTGCAAGTTACATAGAAATCCTCAGCTTATTCCTTCACCTTCAGCACTATGCTTGTGGATGATGATTTCATTACATATTTTATACTGAACAAAATTCTGATCTTGCACAGTTCCAATTATTACCATCAATTTATCCTCCTTGTAAGATGCTTGATGGAAGAATTTGAACATGTTTAAAAATAGAAGGAAAACCAAACTCTCTGTCTTTCTGCTTCCTCTGTCTTTAATCAGGATCTGATTATGGTTGTTAGAATAGTAATATAATAATAATTGTTAAAGACCAATCTGGTATCGAATCCAATTAAATAATATCAGACGTATCTGTAATAGTTTCATTAGTTAATAAAATAGATAGAAAAACTATTTAAGATAATTAACCGAATTCTTTCCCTTAACATGGTATTGAATCCCATACCCATCTCTTCTACCTTCCATTCCGTGCGTTGGTACTATTTTGTTCAATTGACGAGTATATCTTCCCCAGAGAACAGTATTGCATAAACTTTTCTTGTTTGGCAAGACATGAGAATGCCCAAACACACCAAAGATTGCATCTCCCATTTACGCTCAGCACAACAACCCCAGACAATGCATTGATTTTGTTCATCCCTTACATTCCCTCGCCTACTGCCCCACTACCGTCTTGATGAGGATGAATCCAAGTCTCAAGCTATTCCTGCCACCACCTCGACAAGGGTGAGCTCGCTACTGACTGGCTTGACAATGCCAAGGGATCCCAAGTTCTTGGCTGTCCACATTGCCACCACCCTCTAAGACAATCCACGGTGTGTGCCTCCTGCAGCCATCACCAACATGCTCGTTCATCAAAAGACCACTACATCTTCCAAACATCTCCTGAATTGAACATCATGAGTCCCCATCCACCTCTCATTGAAGCCTTTACCTTCATCCAACTCATCACTACACTTGTCCAACACTGCCGATTGGGAAGCAGTGGATCTTTGCCAAACTAACACAGTTTCTGGTATATGTGAAGTGGTGGATTTTCTCAATAGAGACAAGTGACTTTCCACTGGCCAAACATACCATATCCTTTACCCAAAGGATCACCTAAGGAGCACTCTTCTGGCATTCCAAATTTGCAGATTTAGCAGCAAGTTTGCACTGCCCACTGATGTTTTAGCTGCAAGTTTGCTCCACTGAGCAGAGGTTCAGCACTAGATACAGGAGGAATAGTGTTCCTCGTTCAGATTGGAGAGTGATGGATCTTCCCCAATCACAGTTTCTAACATACGGTGTGGTGGATCATGCCAACTGAGTGATGTAACCTTCCACTTCCTGACATACCATATCCTTCAACCAAGCCATGACCTAAGAAGCCCTCTTCTGGCACTACAAATTAGTAGCTTCGGTTGCAAGTTTGCTCTGCCCAACTGAGCAGCATAGAGTATGTTCTTTGTTGACATAACACCAAAATTGAACAATCAAACTACATATAAAATTGATGAAATAAAGGATAATTATAGCGAAAATTAAATATAAACCTCACAGAAATTAGCAAAGAAGAAATTTGATTAATCAACACTTGATTATTATATAGACTCAACATCACTTTTATAGATCGACTATTGACTAAATTAGGGGATAAATAATGGCTTGAGAACATATATTTCCAATAAACTCTTACCAAATTAAAGAACCCCTACCATGTTAAATATACCTGTTAAACTCAAGTAAATTATTCCTATCAATTAAAGTGACCAAACTCCAACTCCTAAATTAGAAAAATGATCAAAATTAATTACAAATTCAAAATTCTAATTAAAGCATTATTAGGTTGTCCTTTCCAAATTATATATAAAAAAATATTAGCATAAATTGTGGGCTTCTTCAATTACGCATCCTTTCCAACATATAAAGCAAGGTTTAAAATTTTGACCCGATTTCGATCTTGGAATGATACGGTTTCGATACTGTATCGTGTCATAGTAGTATGGTTTCGATATTTTTTAAATATAAAATATAAAATATAAAATATAAAAATTAATCTAAATATTTTTAAAATAAAAAATAAAAATAAAATTTTAAAAATATATATTAAATTAAAGGGATAGTTTTATTAAGGTTTAATTAAGGCTATTTAAATTATCCCAACTATAGTTAGGAGTTAATTGAAATTATTAACGCATGTCTTTTTAATTAAAAGCTAAGTTGATTGTTCCGCCCTCCGCTCCGTGTTCCGCTCCGCCAACGAACGTGAGGTCCATGTGTGGCATTTGCGCTGTCTCGAGGCCCAGCCCTCCGCGGAGGTCTTGAGGCCATTGCAAGGCTATTGGGAGATCCTCGAGAAGCCTTTGCGGCGGCAGCGAGGCTATCGCAAGGCCTCTGCGGCGGTCGCGAGGCCATCGCAAGGCCTCCACGGCTGCTGCGATATCCTCGTGACGACTCCATGGCAGCCACAAGGCCATCGTGAGGCCTCCACGACGACTGCAAGGCTATCGCAAGACGCATGCGATGCCTCTGTGGTCGTGGTACCTCAGCTGTGTCGGTGCTGATTTCGGTCGGCAAGAGGAACGGAATATTTCGCCCATACCAAGCAACACGACATGATATTTTAAACCTTGACATAAAGACAATTATAATATCATTTGAATTTTGCCTTTAATAAAGCAAAAGTGTTTGTCATCTTGTTTTTTAGACAACCCTTTTAATGGATAAGAAATAAGTCCACTTTATTTGTCCTCACGAGCTTTGATTTTGTTTAGGGTTTGTCCTTCCTTTTTGGTTGCCCGTTCTAACAAACAGGAAATGCTCTAATCTAACCTATCATGTGGCAAAGATGATGTTCATGTCAACATAATAGTGACATAGCGTGAACGACATAATGCTGAGGATGAATACACAAAATCAGTACCTACGAGAAAGTCAATATACAAAGTCGGATGCTCAAATTTCTCCAACAAATTAGCAAATCCTTCAATTTAAAAATTGAACTAATGTTTAACAAAGTTAGCAAGTTAAATAAATAATCATTATAATCAAATTTTCTCATAATAGTCACATGAAGTACACATGAAGGATATGAATGCATCTAAAATAGATGAAAATTTAAGTTTCATAAATGCATCATAAAATTTTAGTGTATTAAGTACATTATAATAATTATTATTTAGTACAATTTCATTTCTAGTATCAAGAGATTTAACTCTTAGATGTAAAGTGGAGCTCTCAATTTGGTGGAGAGAAGTAAACAAAGAAAATAACTAAGTTGCTTGACACATTAAAACCATAAGTAACTTATGGAAGAAAATGTACCAATAAAAGTCTTAATTGATTACAAATTTTTAAGTTGATGTATTGCATTAAAAGTTGATAATATTTATTTTGCTAAGTTTTCTCTTTTAGCTTTTTTGGATATTATGAATAGGTTATAATTTAGAGGACTCTTCTAAAGTTGCATAATCAAGTGTTTCATCTAAGGTGTCATTAGAGAGCTCTTCTAAAATGTCAATAGAGGATTTTGAGTTAAGTTATCAAGAGGTTTCTTTGAGCACAACTTAATTAAAAGTTTATTGATTGTAAGTAAACTTAGGATGTTATTTTTGAATTTTGTTCACTTAAAAAATGTTAGGCAGTCGTCTCTTAAAATTTGGCGGGACATAGTCTTTTCATTTCAAGCCAATGTGTGATAGTTTCTTATTCAATTTTTTCAACTAACTACTAAGTGTTGAATTTAGCAATTTGTACTTATTGGTTATGTTATATAAGTCAAAATAATTTTTAATATCATTTAACCAATTAAGTAATATATTAGATTTAATAACCTAGATATTCCCCACACTTCATTAAATCCGATCAATATCTAAATCGAAATTGTCCCTACTCACCAAAATCAACATACAGGAGATCAAATGTAGGAGTTAGACCCACTCAAGAGTCTACTAGCCAAAGAATTCAAAAACAAAGATTTGGAAAGTGTCATGTACTTTCTCGGAATGGAAATAACTTGGTCATAATCAAGGATCTCAGTCTCTAAACAAAAATATGTTTCTGGATCTTCTGAAAGAAACTGGAATACTTAGATGCAACTTGCAAGCCAGCAAACACTCCCATTGACTGGACAATCAAACTAGGAACCAAAGAGTGTACACTAGTTGATAAAGGCAAATATCAAAGAGTTGTGAGCAAGCTCATATACTTATCTCACACAAGATACTCGGTTAGTATGGTGAGTCAATTAATGAACAATCTAAATGAAGAACATATGGAGGCAATCTATAGGATCCTATGGTATTTAAAACTAACACCAGGAATTGGACAAGATCAGTAGTAGATTTAAGATCAACTTCGAGCTAGTACACATATGTAGGGGGGAACTTAGTTACATGGAGTAGCTAGGCAAGGTCAATAGTAGTAGATCAAAGATCAACTTTCAGCTAGTGCACATATGTATAGGGAAACTTAATTACATGGCATGGCAACAAACACTCTATTAAGAAGCAGTGCAGAAACTAAGGCAGAAACTGAATTTAGAGCAATGGTGCTGTGTGTCAAGAAGCAGTGCAGAAACTTAATTTAGAGCAATGACACATGGTATATGCAAAGTGTTGTGGCTATGAAGACTCTTAAAAGAGTTAAGGATCATTATTGAAAAACCTATGAAAATATTCTACGACAATTAGTAGTATTGCCAAGAACAGGTATATCATAATCATGATATAACAACGCACGTGAAGATTGATTACTACTTCAAGGAAAAGATAGAAGAGAAAATAATCAAGTTACTATATCTATCAACTAGTTTTCAAACAACAGACATGGTCACTAAGGCTCTACCAAGGAAGAACTCTGAAAATTTAATCACCGAACTAGGCTTAATCAACATCTATAACTCGGCTTGAGGGTGAGTGTAGAATAATGAAGAATATTTCTTGCTTCCTTGTATAATTACAAATAATCAACTAATTAATCTCTTAGGATATCTTAATATAGGCTACTATTCCTCTGTTGTTTCTGTTTTAAAAGATTTGATAAGTTGTCTTTCCTTATTTTGATGTGTTATTATCTATAAGTTAAGGTTGTACATATAGTCTGATTTAAAGGAATAAAATTCCTCTTCTCCAATCTCCTCAACATGATTTCTAAGTTACTATCAATTTTGTGTCAATTATGTGACAACATTTATTCTTCCCATGTCGGTTCACATTAGCTATCACTAACTTTGTATCTTTATATGACCAGATTTTATTCGACCTTTTATACTTCTATCATATAATAAAAAATCTTCGTTATAATAAATTTAGTTTAATCTCTAGTATCTTGGATTTATTTTATTTCTTTATAGGTTTGATTTACCTTTATGTTAGTTAGAGTTAACTTTTAATAAGTTTTCTTTCAAATTTTTAGAATTGTAAAAAATAAGAATCATATATCGATTCGTATTAAATTGAACTAAATTGTATGATTCTTTTCATTTCTGATTCATATGTAAGACTTGTATTGTTTTATACGTGAATTACAACCTATTGTATGAAAAAATAACGGTCGTACCAGAGTTTTGAACTTTAATAGGACTATATCATTTCAGTATTGTTTGGACATATGGGGTTAGTGGAGAATTGGAGAGAGACAGAGAAGGAAATGAAAAATAAGAAGAGAATACATATATGTAGCTAACTTCGGACTTTGTGTCAAATCTGGAATAATACATTGACATTGCATTATATGTGCACAAGCTACAAAAAATGGCAAACATTATGCCATTTCATCTTGACACATTTTGTAATATGTCAAGTGGTGATGAGTTTCAATATGACATGACAACAATACAGGAGAGATTACCTGTACTAAGCAATATCGACTTTCACTAACCTATGTCGAGTAGTATGGAATTTCAATATATTTTGACTGTACTGTCCAACATAATACAAGTATTTAAGCATGATACAAATTGTATATGATATGATTTTGGTAAATATGTTATTTACATTGCTAGTGATCTAGTTTCTTAGCAAACAAAGAATATTAAAGTTTATAGCCACTTATAGCCACTACATTGGAGACACTGTGATGGATTAAGACCTCCACTCCCATTATCTATTTTGAAGATCAATTGGTTAATTTCTCCACTAAAGGACTTGGTTTAACACATTTTTCTACTAGGTTCCAAGGTTGCATTATTAACATTTATGGTCACAAGAGTTAGAATAGTCAAATATAGCAAGTCACACATAAGTTATTTTATATTTCCTTCATGTGTATTGCTGGACTATAGAAGGTGTGTCATACATATCGTATTAATTGATTGATATTATTTCCACTCAAGCCCTCTTGGCGTTGACTCAAAGTGTAAATGCAAGAGACATCTAAACCAGAGATAGGGACATTGAAACAAATACATTTAGAAGAGAATTTTTTTAATCACAAAGGGCAGTAAACTAGAAATGTTTCATCTCCTAATTTGTGAAAAGAATGTCAATACCCAAAGATGGGAGCTATATATTGAAGCAGAGTGATTTTCTAGGAACAGTCTCTCTCCATTTCTTTTTCTCCTACTCATTATTATCTTGATACCAAATTGGCTAGTTCAAATATATCTAGGCATCTAGCAACAAACCATATCTCTTTCTCGCATGCACAACTCAAGAAAATCAATTTTGAATTAGAATCCCACAAATCATTTATGGATCAAAAAGTTAACTATGTAGTATTTAGATCAGTTCCAAATCCTATATTGATATCTGGTTCATTGACAGACCCACTACAAATGCAACCATC
>JBBMJZ010000002.1:4394558-4412478 GCA_037833815.1 Zingiber zerumbet
ATTTGCCTCTGTTAATCCTCAATCTCGTCTTGGGTGCTACGACCACGATGCAAGACTTCCTCAGTTGGAATCTATCTGTTGTTATGACCATGACTGTGACAACCTTCCATTGGATCTGATGTTCAACTTTCTCAATCAGAACCTAACGTACCGACTAATGCCGGTATAATAGAGATTATTTTGCGGACTAACGAGGAGGAATTGAGAAGAAAGTAAGAAGAGAAACTGTCGAAAACAAAGAGAAATCTATAGTTCTCTAGATTTTATCAAAAAAGAAAATATTATTCAATATAAAGGATAATTACTCAAACAACTAAACAAATGTTTATATAAACTTTAAATCCTAAAACCAAAGAAAAGAAAGAAATCTTAACATATAGACCTCAGTTCATAACTTATAAAAAAAGAAAAAAAATCCTAACAATGGGGAAAAAGGCTAGTAATCCTAAAATCTCTACATGGACTAAAAATCCAAAAAGATAAAAAGAAATTATCAAAATATAAAAAATTATAAAATTATAAAAACAATTAATGTAAAAAATAATAAAAAATATCTAAGGAATCCTCATGCACCAGAAGTCAATTGTTGTGCATCTTTAGTCAACTAATCAAAACTATAATGTGTTGGAATTTGAGGTTTCACAATGAAGAATGTTAAATAGTCTCTTTTAGAAAGAAATAGAATGTTAAACAGTAGACTGAAGAATTCTAGAAGGGAATAGAATGTTAGACAGACGTAGGGATAGAAAGTTTACAAGTCAACTTTGGGAGTTGACTTTTCAACAGCATAGTCAACTGAAGGAGCACACAATCAACTGAAAGAAAAATCAAAAGGTAATCTAGATGATCCTAAAGATTTGGACCTACCAAAAATCAACGATGTAGGATCGAGTTATGCGCTTGAGCAAGGAGGGGTGAATAACGCGGAACATACTTGGATTGTTAATACACAGTGGAATATAAAAGTATACAAAACAATTATAGAAGCAAAGCCACTAGATTTATGTGCTTATGAACTCCGAGGTTCCTACCCATAGCCTACTTCTCAATGTGAGTCCACTACTTTTCTCCTTGTCAGAAATCTTTCAAAGGTGGAGAACTTCTTACAGACTTTTATCTTAACAATAATACAAGGATTAATATAAATAGACTTTACAAATAAATAATCAGTTCTGGAAGCCCTTAATACTAGCTACACTCATCCTAACACAAGTAGGACAGTAAATTGAAAACTTTGAGCAGAAGATTGATTTTTGGACGTTTCTTGAGTTATATTTTGAGCTTTGCCTACAGCCCCTTTTTATAAGAGTGTTATGGTCGACTGAATTAAGCTCTGGTCATTCGGACCTTGTATTTTTCTTCTTTTTCGAGGATAACATTTTTATTTTTTTTCTGCTCGGCGCTAATCGATACTCTAGTCGATTGGATTCATTTTTGGTTGCCTAGAACAACTTTCTATCGCCTAGACAAGTCTTTCCATTTATCCATTAGTTGATGCTTATTTGGTTCTCCACTCCTAGGCCTACTTCTAATTGCCAAAGACTTCTTGTTGTCGGGTTCCATATATGGTCGCTTGGATCTTCTAGTCAATCAAGAATCCTTTTGGTAGCCTGAAACCCAAATGTTCCTACATATAAAGATTAGTTCAAGACATCATAATACATGCATATGTTTAGTGTCCAATATATGTGACCTACTGAGCATGCAAATATCTAATCTATCTAACCTATCGGGACTTCTTGCTCAAGTTCACTCTTTTAGGACTTCCCATTTTACACAAAGTTCATTCCTCTAGATCTTTCACAGTTGCCTAAAGTTCACTCTTTTAGAACCTCCCATTTTTCTTATATTACAATTGTTTGAGTCTTGGAAATAACCTCTTACAAAATAAGGTAAAGCTGCATACAATAGACCATTCCCTAAGATTCATATTAGCGGAAGTTTCGTGTACTAGGTTACCCTTTATTTGTATATATTTTGTTGTTGAATAACAAGTGTTATAAGAGATTTCTATACCATCAAAACGTATCTGAGAAAGAGAAAAATATTATTATGAGGAGTAATCCATCGTACGAATCATAAGTCATGGAGTACGAATCAGAGTGTTTGAACCACATAAATCTTTAAGTGGTTTGTATTTCCTTTCTAAATTCTTGTATTTAAGTTCATTTTTGTCCTTTTCGTTGCGTACCGACTCATTGTAGATGGAAACAAAAAAGAGAATCGAAGAGTATGTATGCATTCCCTCTAGCTTCTACTAATGATCCAATAGTCTCGATATTTGGTAGTTAACCAAGAAAGAGGAAGCTAATGGCTTTATGAAAGTGCTCCACTAATAGATCATACGCCATGGAGTAGGACCCTAAGGTTGTCAAACCATATTAAACAAACATGTTAGCAATTGGTGAGTGTGATTTTTATTTATTTTCATTTCCGTTGCTTTTCTAATCTTTCTATAGAAGCAAGAGTAGATAGAATTGCATTTGCAAATAATAATTACTATTCATCCCCTCTAGCTGACTATCAAGATCCTAACAAAACCAACGAGTGGTACATGGATTTTAACCTAAAACCACAAGTTTCTTAGTCAAATTTTCACCTAAACATTAAAAGCACTTGTGCCTAAAATATTGGCCACTCGTAGTCTCTCTCTTACTCAGAATTTACCTCTAGGACTTCTTACTTTTCAACCCTCACTGGACTTTTGTTAAATATCTAGTTGACTTGACTACTGAGATTTTATGTTATGTCAACATCTGTTGGATTTCTATTTAGTATCCCGTCTATCTAGACCTATCAAAACTTTATATCTGCCAACACCTGTTGAACCTCTGTGTAGTGTGTAGTTGCTCTGAGCCTACGAGATTTTCACATTTGCCAACACATTGGTCTCCTGTCAATATGATTGGCTTTTTTTTTCTTATATCAAATATTCAATCAGCCTACCATCTTATCTTCACCAATGCACTTGTAATGTAAATATCCAGAAACTTGCACCTACATGCTTGGCACGATATTATAAATCGTAGTATAAACCTAACTTCAAATCTTTATTAAACACATCAAAACCATATGGATCAACTCGACAGCATGGGTTGTGATTGCATCGACAACATCAACTTCATTTGTTCCTCATGACGATTTAAAACATTGAAACAAGCCTGTAATCATAGACCGATGCAAAAGAGAGACTATAATGATAGCAAGCAAAAACTAGAACGGATTTGAAATAGCAGGATAGAAACGACCTAAAATGAATCATCAACCATTAATGGGTTAAGTGAATGGTTTGCTTACCAAGTCGATGTTCAACTTCCAACAATTAGACCGGCCAATAAAAAAGGAGTATTTTAACGATTAAAACATGGAGTGCGCCATTATTTCAATAATATTTTTAAAGGGAGAATGATAATAAAGCATACCCTTTTAATTTTGTGTCCTTAAGAAATATATTCACACAAAAGGAAATCTTACCACAATAATAAAATTGTTGTTGTCATATGACGTTAAGATCACAAATTCAAATTACAGATCCCCACCTTTTATATACTCTCTTAGATTGTTTGGCTAAGAATCTTTTGAAGAATATTTGCTATCTTGATGGTACTCACCGGGATATCAACTAATTAACGCAAGACAGGTAATAGTTGCTTTAGTTATTTCTAATGGTTTAGTTCAAACTATGAATCTAACAGATATATTGGCAAAATGCACAAGCGTAATACATTCATTATCACAAGCGGAAAGATAACAGATATATTTTGGAAAATAAATAATAATAATAATAATAATAATAACAATAACAGATATATTGGCAAAATGCACAAGCGGAAAATTGTTGCAAAAGGCACTTTACAAAATTGTTGCATCTAAAATACATTCATTATCCCCAAGGCAATATATATTGGTGACAATACTACCATATTCACAAGGGGCAACGAAAAACATACAATGGAACTTAGGGAAAGTAAAATGAAATCCATCGAGGCTTATTATATTTACAAAACAAAATGGAGCCCCTTTCGATCCCTAGAGGGGGGAAAAGAAAATACAGATGACAAGGACATTACATTGACAGAAACAGGTATAATAAGATTATTATATGGACATCATAGCATCTTGATACTAGCCGGGTACAAAATAGTCCATTTTGTCAACAGGAAGATTCAGCACTGACGTGTCAGCCTGCAAAAAGTAGGAAACTATGGTTATTATCTTGCAAAATTTCCAACAAAAAAATAGTTACATGCTCAAAGAAAACAAGAAAGAGTGGAATAATTTCATATATTTCTTCCGTGAAAAGATGCAGATGCAGTTTTACCCCTAGAAGTCATACAATCTCCAACTCTCCAATGCACTTTCACATGTAGGAAAAAAGAGAATCTATAATCAAATAGACTTGGCTTCCAAAATTTGGTTCCTACTCTTATTTCTGTCGAGGACCAGGGTGAATCAGGCTTTGAACATGAAGGTGGTTTTGTCCAATTCATAGACTTGAGTTGGAACCAACATGTTCAAGAATAATTCAATCCTATACCTCATAAAAGCATGTAAATGCATTAAAGATAAATGGATTTTTTAAGTTAATATACCTACCAATTCATTCACACAAGTAATCAAAGTCACTGATTGAACCCACAAAAAAGCAGAGTCAATAACACATCATAGCACACTCTCGAAGGATACTGATCCACTAGTAACTACTTCAACTACTCACAACTATTCACATAGTTAAGGGGGTAATGCTTAGTTGTGATGATACATGTTATATTTAAGAGAAAAAAATTATCATCTAAAACCAAATTAATTTATTATTTAGTAGGAAGACCGTTGATTAATGTTTGATTAATTTAGTGTTAAATAATAATAATAATAAAAAAATTAATGCTATATATATATATATATAATTTTGAAATTTAAATTAAATTATATATATTATATTAATGGAAAAGTTCTATTAAGATTTGACGAAGCCTCGTTAGATTATCTTATTTATAATTAGGAGTTAGATAAATTTTTAATTAAAATCTAATAAAGTTTTAATCACCACCGCTACCCTCTCCTCCCCCACATGTTCCCCTATCGCCCACTACCCCTTCAACCCCCACCCGGGACCCTATAGGCATCCAACCGAGACCCCGCCGACGTCCGACTGTGACCCGACTACCACAATCACAGTTGTCCTCGTTCCAACAACAGGCGATCTCCGCACCACCATTGCCGCCTTCCTGCCCCTCGACATCAACAACCTTACCGCCGCCATTTTCAATTGCAAACAACTACCACTGCCGCCATCGAAAGTCACCATCACTGCATGCCTCCTGCTGTGGCGTAAACAAAAGAAAGTTAATTAAGGTTATTAATCAAAGTATTAATTATTTTAATTAATCATATGATTAATTCGTTTAATTGACAAATTAATCAAATAATTAAGATTATTAATCAATTTAATTAAGTAATTAATTAGTTTAATAATTGATGATTAATCTATTTAATTCATAAGTTAGCTAATTGATTAATTAAGTTATTAGTCAATTTTTTATTGATTAATCGATTTAATTGATAAACTAGATAATTAATTAAGTATTAATCAATTTAATTAACTAATTAAATTAGTTTAATAACTAATTGATTTATGTTAAGAATTAATAGGTTAATTATGAATTAATTGATTAATTGATGTACTATTAAAATAATGGTAAATGAATTTGGGAATTGGTTAATTAATTTAATTAAAGTAAGATTTAATTAATTAATTAGTTGTCATTAGATCATTAATTTGATTAAGGGTTAATTGGATCATTAATCAATTTAATAATTGATTAAGGAGTTATTAATCAAGTTATCATTTAATTATTAATCAGTTTAATAATTGATCATTTAGCAGTTAATTGAATTATTAATCAATTGATCAGATATCAATTAAGAGTTAATTGAGTTATTAATTAGTTTAATTAACTTAGTAGTTAATTGAATTACTATTTGGATTGATAATTGATTAATCAAATAACAGATTGGAACCTGAAACAACCATTCTAATTGGAAGACATTCAGGACCTTCTACATTTAGAGGTGGGTAACTTTTCTCCTTTGACCTCTTAGAACTATCTTGGTGCATGACGTTTTATTTTATTGGTTTGGATAGGTTATAAAATTATATGATACTCTACTCTTTTGCTTGTTACGTATCATTTCACTTGCATGACCTTCCTATGTCGATTGATATCTAGATATCCTCGGCTGTGATTGATGCTTTATACTTATCTTCATACCATATTAAGTTAGTTGAGATTATATGACTCAATTGTTAATATTTACTAGATAAGAATTTTTAGTGGATAAATTGTCCTTAGAAGGATATGTATGACTAGCAATTATGTTTTCCCTTATAATAGCCTTAGTATGGAATATAACTAGCAATTATGTTTCTCTTATCATAGTCTTAGTATGGATTACAGTAATTACTACATTAGAACTCTAAACTTAATATTAGAGTATCCGCCTACGAAAATCATTTGTGGTAGGGTGTTGTCACCCGCAATCAGTAGTTATCCACACATCTTGTCTGTGCACGAGCTATTTATATACCCTAACTACACTATTGACTCATTCATGGTAGTGTGTTGTAGTCCACACTCTGCAGTTATTTACAAACTCTATCTACCCACAAGACTCATTTGTTGTAGCGTTTTGTTGCATGACAGTGGTCACGATACCTGTTCAAGATAGTGTTATCGCACGTAGTCAAAATATATTTACACACCCTGTCTGCCCACGAGATATGTTCGTGATAGAGTGTTGTCTTCAGCAAATAGTGGCTATCTATACACTCCGACCACCCACGAGACTCATTCATGGTAGTGTGTAGTCATCCGTAGTCAGTATCTATTTACACACTTTGTCTTTCTACCCACGAGACTCGTTCGTGGTAAGTCTCCAATAGACAATGACTATCTTTACACCTTGACTACCACGAGACAGATCAGGGTAGCATGGTTCACCCGCAGTTAGTATATGATTAGTGCATGGTTCTGATTGTTTTCATTATGCGATGTTGTGTTAACTTGTCACTACAGAGCTAGATTAGTGGATGTGGATGGTTGCATGGATGCTCCCAAGTAGACATTAATATGCTACTCGATATGTTTTCCTAGACACATGATGTACATGTTAATCTGTTGTAAAGTTAGATTACCTTGGTTTTCCTTGACCTTTATAAACTTCTTAGTTCATGCACCTTTTTTCTTATATTCCTATGGTTTAAATGTGCACTCACTTCCTGCTTCCTTTGACCTCCAGGTTAGTAGATAAAAGAGGTGTTGGGTCCACATAGTCAGGGAGGAGTCCCTAGAGTTGCTCAAAGATCCTAGCTTGCTGATACCGCTTGACATCAAGTTATTTGGTTTCTTCTTCTATTGTTTTTTTTCTTTTCTTTTTTGTTAAAACCAAATGTTTACCTCATTTGGTTTGGTATGTACACATGAACATGCATTAACATTTAGTAATTTAGCGATTTATGTATTGCATTGATATTTGTGTTGAGTTAAACAAGTTCAGTCCTCTTCTTATATTGTCAATAGGGAGTACCCTCTGATCTAGCGGAATTATACCAAGCATATCTATAGACATTATTAGGGACATAACCAAGTATTATTTTCCAAACTAATAGAATTCACAAAGCTCAAGATTCTTATTATAAGACAAACTAGGAACTATCTTTAGATGATTAGTAATCCTCAAATAATAAGAAAGTGTTGTGAGGGTTCAATATACAAGAATATGAAGGTGGAGTAAATAGTCAATATAAACTCCAAAAACTCACGCTCGATGAAAACCCCCATCCTTCCATGAATCCTAAATGGAATAAGAATTACCATTTTTTATTAAGCAATAATTCAAAGTTTAGCAAGTTTAATAAAGAGCAGCCCAATGCACGAAGCACCCGTCAATGCAAGGTCTCGGAGAAGAGTAGACCATATTGGATCTATTATACGTGGGCTATTTCCACGACTCAAACCCGTGACCTCCAGGTCCCATGGCAATAACTTAATTGTTGCGCTAAGGCAGCTCCCCTTCTTAACAAGAATTAACAATTAATAACAAATTCAAATGGAAATCACACGCATTATCTCTAGAGAAAAATTTAAAGATTGAGGAACATAAACCTATCAAATGCCGTCTACTAGTGTAAAAGATCAATTGTTAAGTATAACAATCGGCAGGCCTGAATAACGGAAGAATAGAAAATGAATAAGTGTTGCTAAATATGTATTCAGAAGTGTTTGAGTGAATGATGTGTGGAATGTATTACAGATATAGCAGAAGTATCTCTATTAAACAAACTATATAACTGGGTAGAAAATAATGTGTCACACATTGTAGCCTTAGCAAAAGAAGAATGCAGGCAGAATAGTCAATAGAAAATGAGTAAATGTAACCAAATATGTACTAAGAAGTGTTTAGTGAAGGATCCAGGTAGAAGAATGTGTGGAATGTTTTACAAATGTAGAAGTTCCTCTGTTAGACAAAACATATAATTGAGAGGTGGCAAACATTGCAACCTTTTCAAAAGAAGATGAGTACATGCAAACCACAAAATGTAGGAGAAAATGAGTAAATGTTGACTATTTGAAAAATCCGTGAAGGACCTAGGTAGAAGTTCGTGTGGAATGTGTTGCAAGTGCAGTAGAAATACCTCTGTTAGACAAAACATAAAACTGAGAAGTGACACACATCACAACCTTAGCAAAACAAGATGAGTATATGCTACCTAACAGAAATTGGGATGACAAAGTTGTAGATTAAGAGGATGGGAGTAAATGAAGCGTTTTGAGTGATTGTGTCTGACTGTGCCATATAGATGGTGTGCTTAGTGGATAACCATGAAACATGTAGACATACCAAGCTTCCAACAGTGAGTATATTTCAGTTTGTCATGTCCACCAATGGTCTCTACTGCCACAAGACCCTTTAAATGGGAACTATATGGCCAAAGCAAATCTATTGAGAGGTCAAATGGTGATGTAAATTTGGTAGACACCCTCAGCATAATCAAGTAAACATCCTAAAATCTAGCCTTCATAGGCTCCAACTTAGCACAAATTGCATGAAGAAAACAGTAAGGAGATGATTTAAATAATGTTGCAGTCTCTGATATGTTAGGTAGGTATTTGGGAAATCAACAACAATAGCATAAAAAAGTCAAATAAGAGTGGTGATCTCTATGTAGGATTGCAATAACTAGAACAGACTAACAATTACATTGAAAATTTGAGAAATATCTCCCATGTATAGATCTCTAGCCTCTTCGAGTCTCATAGAGTGATTTAAAGAATTATTAGAAGATTCTCATGAGGTTGGAATCAATGGGCTGTTAGAGGATGGCAAACTACTGAGCATCAATTTTCTCGCATAAGGCTTTGGTAGATTAAAGAATCTCCACAACTTGAGGGTGAGATATTCTATCTATAAACCAAATGTGAATGGTTACAGCCTACAAATATGCAGTGAAGTGAGGAACTGAGTATGTTAAGATTTAGGGGAATTTGGCAAAAAGGGTAGCCAAAATTTGCAATGCAAGACAACAAACACCATTTCTATTTTAAAAAAAAAAATAGTAAGAGGCTCAAAAGGAGTTAGCGTTGTTCCAATGCCCAAATCATGCATGCACTCCTCACGTAGCCTCGATGGTAACCAAGCATCAGGTGATGAGTGCAGCAAAGTTGCCATAATCCTGTGATGCTATAGAGGTTGAGCGGCAATGCAGGACGAAGTAGTTGTAGTGGTATTATTGCAATAAGTAGTGATGAGAAGATTGCATTCTCATGATGTACATGAGACTTTAATTTGTTGCAGTGAGTGAGCATCAGAGTGATGAGAAGAAGCCACTGTGATGCTACATTGGTGTAGCGAGTAAGCGATGGTGCGATGAGTCTCGTTCTTACAATAAGCTTGAGGCTTGATTTTGTTGTGGCACATAAGCAAAGTTGTGGTTGATCATAAAAAAATGGACAGTCTGATATACGAAGCTCCGCTAGTGCGGGATCAAACCACATTGGATCTATTGTACACAACCTTACTTTGCATTTTGCAAGAGGTTGTTTCTACAACTCAAATCCATGACCTCAAAGTCACATGGCAACAACTTTACCATTGTGTCAAGGCTTCCCTTTAGTGCAAGAGGTTGTTTCATTCACAGAGTCATCAAAATTAATAAAAACCCATAAGCACACAACAAACAAAATTAAAAGGAGTTGAGATGTATGGAAGGTTTGGTTGGTCTTAGGAAGGGACTAGGCGAAAACTCAAGCGATGAGCTCAAGGCTGCATGGAGACGCCTTGGTTAAGTTCAGTTAGGTATTACAACAACAACAATAACAATCAAACTTTATCCCACTAAGTGGGTTGGCTAGGTATGTAAGATGACACAAATATCATGCTATGCTACATGAGAATTTAAGATTAGTTATTGTAGGTTAAGTAGTACTTTTTACTTCTCTCTATATATATTATGATAATAGTATAATTTGATACAAATTTAAAATTTTGAGTCATGTCAAAGTTTCATTCACTAACCGAATTAAGACGATTTCGGTATCATATCATATTGTGTCAAATATTATTCCCATATTTAATAAATTAAACTATTAATAATAATATAATTAATTTTATTCTGTTTAAATTTTTGTATTTAAATTTAAAAAAATAGAAAACCAATTAAATGAAATGAAATTAATATTTTAAATTTTTATAGTCAAATGAAAATTAAGCTTATCAACTAGAAACAGTGATATCAAATGCATTCAAACCAACCTAATTTGGATTTATTTTGATCTATTTAAAACTATATCAAATCTATATTTATAAGAGAGGTGTTCAACCACTTATTGAATTAGATAGTTTTATTTTTATAAGGTTAGGTTTTTTCTTCCTCTTGGTTCACCCCTTAGCCTTACGTTGTCCCACATCTTCACATCTCGACTAATTAGACTATGATATAGACAATCTTATAATTGACCCATGAGTCGACCCTTAGGTGGACATGCCAGTACATATACACATATATTATGTATGAAACATCACGTAAAGAGTTACAAATCACAAAATCATCAAACATACTATGTTATATAATGATAAGATAAATACAATAATAAATTATAAAATAGAAATAAAATTACAAAGCTGTCAAATGAGAATTTTTCTAGAGAATTTTGAAACGAGAAATACCTCTTCAAAAGGAACAAACACAAAAGGTGTCAAACCCCTTCTATGAGAAATAGCAGGTACATCAGGGTCATGTGTTTCATCCTCTTCCCAACCTTCCACAAGTCCAAGCACGCCATCTACGTGACTATTTACTTCATTTTCATTTACACCAGTTGTAACAAGTCTCAATAGATCAAGCCGATTGTTTGCCCCCATAGTTGTACCTCTAAGCCTGAAAAAAATGAGAAGCAAAACCTATTGACTTGAAGAGGGGAATCTTTGGTTCAGCAAATACCAGTACCATTTTAGAACCAAAGAAATGTTCTGCTGCAGCATTTATCTAAAAAGGAAGCTAACTAGTCGATTACCTAAGACGCATTGTTAGCACAGTAAGTCGCATGCCTGGGTATAAGAGAGCAGCTTCAACCTACAAGCTCATAATAAACCAACACATGATACATGGTGGACTATTTTGCTGAATTGATCAACAGATGGGATATTCTTTATTTCATGGGCAAGAAGAAAATGGGTTAGTAGATGCTATTATACAAACCTGATCTTCAGTTAACTTGTAGTCACCTCTGAACACACATTCAGCCTTGGAAGCATGATTCATGCACTTAGCCACCTCTTTAACTTTTTGTGAAGATATCTGTTTTATCATAAAGAATTCATTAATAAGTGAATCAACGAAAAAACACAACAAAGCAAATTATAGTTCATACTTATAACCTTGTACAAGAACTTCCCACTTGGAAAAAATCTTAGGTAGCGATAGTAGCAAACCTACAAATTAACCAGAATGTAAATACAATATGAGGTGCTTCAAAATATTCCAACTTAGAATTAGGTTTCACTCAAAAATAGTTCTCGGAGCAGTAATTACTTTGACTTGTGCAAAAGAGCATATTTTTCTATAACACAATTCTACTTTCAAATGCAAGGAGTCAAATTTTATTCTTATGGATTCACCTCAGCTAACCACTGTCTCACTGAACTACCAGACAAAAAGGTATCAGGAAAAAGGATACAACTACCGTAAGACAAAAATTGGTATTGGGATCAGTTAAACTAAGAAGGAAATGACCAAACAAAGAAAACACTACACAAGAACATCATGCGACAAGTAAAGCTATGGTAATATCTTACCACATGGACAGGATTTGTAACTTTCCACTCTGCTACCCCCGTACGAATATAGGTATTTCGGCTAACATAGAGACCTGAAATGGAAAGTTTACAGTCCTTAACCGAGTCAGCATAGAACATATGAAATAGGAAATACCGAAATAGCTAAAAGCGAGAATGACCAGAGCAGCAGAAAGTCAACAGTTTAGATGTCATTCTGCACCTATCAGTATTAAGTAAAATGTTATTTTCATGAATATACAACTTTTATTTCTTTAGAAGGAAGTGATATGATCTCCTCAAAGGACCTTGATGCTAAGAACATAAAATATAGCAGGTCATGGACGATCGCTATCTCTCATGAGATTATCCATAAAAAGAAGTTTATCTACTATTTAAAACTAGAGAAATTTCAGAACCCAAGTCAGCAACCATAAAATTACCATCATGATAACCAGAATTTGCTCAACCAACAAAATATAGTTAAGATTCTCATTGACCAGAAAAAATATATAAATGGCGCCCTACCATTCCGAGATATCATTTGATAAATTACCCTTAGTCTCACAACAACAGTTCATCTTCAATCTATATGATATGTGGAACTGAAGGAGAACATAAAATATAAAAAAATTCAAATTATTACCATCATTTCGAATTCTTGGTCTCTGGACCCACATTTTCCTCCAAGAACCATTGTACAAGCTTCGGACCATTATGTAATTTGCTTCTGCTCCATAACTCTACGAGGGTTGATGGGCAATGTGCAAAACATGTTAAAATCACGAGCAAACAAAAGGACTATGAAGTATATACGATTTGAGATGTACCTGCCAAATCTTTAGGCAGACATTTTGCCACAATGTCGGATTACGAACAGTATATCTCCATTTGCGACAAACACATGCCGCTCTTCCCAAAGTGTATGGCCTCATGCGTGCAAATACCTAATTTTAAACACATAAGTTATCAATCCAGAACTTCACATTCTGAGTTCAAGCAAATATTTATAGAATGGCACTTAATTAGTTTTGAATACGAATATTCTGATATCATAACTTCACATCCTTAGTTAAAGCAATTATTTCTAGAAAAAAATTATTTAAGTTTAAAACAACTAAGAAATGTGGCTAAAGTTCATGCAACTATACATACCAAAACAAGTGAAATGGAATGATGCAAAATAGTACTTCTGTGTTAGTTAATTCATTGAATGTAAACACTAATACAATGATATACAGATCATTATCACCCCACTAACTATAAACAAAAACAAGTGGAACAAAATGATGCAAAATAGTAATTCTGTCAAAATGATTCATTGAGATGTAAACACTAATACAATGGTATGAAGATCCTTATCACATTATAAATTAAACGTCACCAGCAATGGAATTAATATAACATTATACCTCATAAAATCAAAACCTAAAATCCAATATGTGCACACTGAGTAAGAATTTAAGAACACAAACTACAAGACGGAGCATCATATATTTGTCACTCATACAATTTGCCCATTTTAGATAATGAATGAAAAATGTACCTCAAAGAGCAATTCATCCGGCAAACAACGATGAATTAGAGCAGGGTCAACATATGGTTTACTGCTGAAACTTCCAAAGGGAGCAACAGGTCTGACCCTATTGCCATAAAGATCTGATCAGAGAACCAAACACATGGACTAATTAGAGCAAACAAAGTGTTGAAGCATCACTTGCAAGTACCATGAAACAGAATGGATAATGAAGTTCACTATTGGTAGAAACTAAATCTAAGCATACTTAGCCAAGGTCTATCTGTTCCCATGAATTCCACAGTTCTCAGGTGAGAAAATCGATTATGTTCTGAAGGAACTGATATAGAGATATCTGCAAAATAGCATCATAATTAAGGATAGATGACAAGTTATAACTTGTACAATATATATTCACCTTGTTATGGAGAAAATAAAGATTCATATGATTGGTACAACAACAAGAAGCACCATTTATTTTCAAATTGTTTGATTTTTGCTTTCATGGACATTTCTAGCAAGTAATTTTGCTGCTATAATGTTTGCAAGTCTTTGCAATGTTGGACTAATGACACTTTGATTCACATCATCTATCATGGATATCTGATTACCCTAATATACCCACAATATCCTATCCTACCTACGTGATTTTAGCTCATTTGGCCATAATAACTTCTGATGGATATTTTTTTTTAAAGCTGTGCACTACTTCATCCATAAATAAATATCAAAGATTTGACCTTACAATTATCCTAAAATTTTCATTTAATCAATAAGCACAAAACCACTAGTATCATCTTATTTCAGTAAACTTAACCTTCCAATTTCAACTTTCCTAATTTGTCATAAGTCTACCATTTAAAATATCTTGAACCCTAAGACCTATGATTGTTAATGTTGGAACATTGCAAGAAATGATGATGAGAACATAAGGTCTAAATTTGTAATGTTAGGAAGAATTAACTAATTTCTTCTATGCTTGACGACACAATTTTAGTTTGTTAATAACTTAAACTAAAATGCAATTTAAAATAGATGTCCTTTAATCATACTTTGCAAATAGACCTATAGAAGTACATCACAAAAATATCATGCCGCAAATTCTTAAGAGCAAAAGTTGGTTTACTTTCAGAGGCATCTTGCCGCAAAGGATAAGTGGCAAAATCTAAAAATATTCCTTTGATCACCTCTTGAACCTAAATTTCAAACTCTAGAGCTTATGAACTACAAATAAAGCTCAACAAGAAACAACTTTAAATTTTTTATCCACTGACACCTATACAGGCCAATAACAATTCTCTGAGGAACTCACACCATGTAGTTAAATTTGCTATTGATTGATAACTAAAGAGACCAATAATCATCCTGAAACAAGAAACATATATAAACTCACAACAGTTAATGTGAAAACAACGATACAAAAGACATTACAAAAAACTACAGTGAAATCATACTGGGTAATTGAACAAAAACAAAAAAAAAAAACAAAAAATGCACAACGAAATTTCTATAATCGTTCTAACTCTTCTGGAGGTAATTAAATCCCCAATAAAAAATTTAATTCAAAAAAGATAACATAAATCAAATAAGATAACATTACGGACGCGCAACTATAGAAGCATAAGAAAGTAAAACATAATCCGCAGAACACCATGGTCGAGTACTTTTTCCTCCGGGAGCATCTCCAATCGTCAAAAGAGCGGAAAAGGGGGAGAATTCGTAGTAGAAAACTCACCCGAAGCCATCTGCGATCGAGAGAGCGGTTCTAGGTCGAAGAATGAAAGGTCCAAGATGAGAGAGGCCTCCTCCCCGCTAGAACACGTCGCTCGCTTATTACTCGAAGCTAAAATCTCGACCATCTGCCTTGATATGCACGGTTGGGATTCGTGGATAGAAATGCAGACGGTCCCATGATCCGGGTCCGAAAGCATGTCTAGAAACATCAGTCGAATTTAATGTTATCACAGAGAGGCGAGCCCCGAGCTAGCCACATCTGTAAACGGATCCACCATCAACATTTTACCTGATTAACTGATGGATTTTTTAGATTTTAGTCATAAAAAGCTCTCCTAAAAATCAGTATTTATCTGACAAATAATATTTTATACACCTACAATCAAACAATATTAGTATATATTCCATATTATGCCCAAAAGTCACTATTTACCCATCCAAAATCTTGGTTTTATCACCCATCTTTTTCTAATATTCTAAAGCCATCAGAGAACCTTCCCTCTTTCTTCTCCAATCAAAAGATTTTATGTTCCAATGTGGATGTCTTAATTTTTTAGATGTCTAATTGTCATCTTCTATTTTTAAGATTTTTATGTTGCCAATGTCTTTTGAATCACTATTTTATGATCCCATCTTTTTTCTATTGCTTTAAATATCTCTAATCTACTAGATGACCTCCCTTTATCTTCTCTGATTCCGATATAAGTGTCTTATTTTTCAAATAATTGATTTTCTTCTTTTGTTTTCAATATTTTATGTTTCTAGCATCTTTTGAATCATTGTATTATGTTCCCTTCTTGAGTTAATTGAATAAACCCTAAACTCAATCAATTCAACATTTGTCATTAATCAATTAATATATCTCCCAAATGTGTTAGTTACCTTTTTTCCAAATTGTTACATTTATATTCATTACTTTTCAAAAGCAAAAAGTTGTCAAACTTAAAATTCAAATTATCTTTTTGGCCTATATATCCCACTACATATACCATGCAGCTAGTCGCTAAATGTTCATCATATATTGTTGAAGTAATTTTTGATCAAGTTGTTTCAAATTGATACACCTTTAACAAAGTCGCATCACCTTGGATCTATAATCAAGATATGAGTTTTACACTATATTATTAGAAAAAAAAATAATATCATTCGCTCCAAACGATTCAATATCATCAATCTCACTATAAGATATGGATAAATAAACCATGGGAAATAGTTTTTCCTAGTACAGCAGTCTTTTGCATGGAGGAAGTCAAGTACCCAACCATATATTTTTACACTCACTGAGAATTGATCTTAAAATCTATTAGAACAAACACTCATATATATACCAACTACGTCAATCCATAGGATCAAGTTTTGCACTATACTAAAAAAATGATAATCCTAGTTAGTCTCATTAATTATTTCTGGAGTGACAGGTCCGGCCCCACGAAAGTTTCCACCAGCCACTAGGTAAATCAGGAAGCACACGCAGCGACCAGCCTAGAAACCCAACATTTTTTGGTTGCGTCCCCTATTTGGAGGAAAATTTTTTGTAAATATGTCATAGCTAGGGATCGAACTGTGAGTACCTGAGTGACAACCTGAATATCCTACCGCGACACCATAGCGCCGAGGACGAGTTTGTCACTATACTAGGATCATATTAGGAGTGCTAAATTAGATTTTACACAAATATTGTAATTACAAGTTAGGTTAGAGGTCCATGTAAATCTCTATTTTTACATTCAAGGACTCACCTATTAAGAGTATGGAGCATGAGTGTCTTCTTTGTGTTGAACCATATAACACTGAATTTGAAATGATTAGGTTGGTCCTACGAAAATTTTTCATCGATCACCAGGATAAATTGAGAAGTGCTTATGGTGAGCGACCCAGAAGTCTAGTATCCTATGGTTGTGCTCCTTATTTTAAGGAAAAATCTCTACAAATGTATCATATCTCGGGATCGAACCGCAGATGTCTGGATAATAATTTGACATCCTTCTGTTGCACCAAGCTCGGGGGCGAGTGTCTTCTTTGCCCACTAGGCAAAGCACAAATTTAGGTCAAATTCTCAAATGAAAGTACGTCTCCAAAGTTATGCAATCAACAATTTATCCTAATCAATACAACACAAAAGGATGAAGATAATTGATCATATGAGCTTGTAGATGAGGAAGTTTATAATCTATAAGCCGAAGAAGATTTTTTTTACTGTGTGACACTAGATGAGGAAGAAGAGATTGTATTTAAGCATGTTGAGATTGATTACTCAAACTGTTAGTATTAGCCCTAATACCAATTATGAGATGATTGTAAAGGGCTCCTTTTGTATCATATTTCATTATTAATAAA
>JBBMJZ010000002.1:4431646-4446091 GCA_037833815.1 Zingiber zerumbet
ATTAAAGTATTAAACTATTAGCAAGTATAACTATTAAAAAGTATTAACTATGACAACAAACTCCTTCCCAGATCACTCCTGACCCCCATTCTACTGAACGTGCGATCTGCAATTGCATGATGTTCTGGCTGTCTTTGTACCTCTTCTTCTGCAGACTGCAAACTAGCGATCTCCTCATCATTGATAACTTGTCCTTGCAACTATGGTGGATGCCCTAGTGAAGCAGTGACATCTTCATAGCTTCTTTTGCTCCCAAATTGGTAGAATCAGTCAAATCCTTCTAATTTTTCTCTGACTCTATCAGTTTCTCCCACAATCTAATCAAATCTAATTTCTGTTGTTTTTTCCCAACATTTGAAAGGATTTTAGAGATGTGTCCCAGAAATCAGTAGGAATCAGATTGTCAAATGCCAAACTGATCCAACTTAGCGAATTTGTATCATTCTTTTCTAAGTTTGCCAACTCTAGTTAATTTTGAAGTGCTGAAAAAAATTCATATTTCTATCTAATTAAGTCAATCAGCTGATCATGTAATACACTTATATCACATAATACAGGTTAGGCTGATCCATGGCAAATCCTTTTAACTTAAAAAACAACAATTGTTAATTAAATTTCTTTCCTCTAGTTATCCTTGTGCCAATTTCATTGTAAATTTGTTAACTTTTTAATCCCAGGGCGTGATGATGACCCATGGTAACCTGCTATCAACAGTTTCGGCTGTTATGACTATTGTCCCAAATCTTGGCACTAAAGATGTTTACATGGCATACCTTCCACTGGCCCATATTCTTGAGTTGGCTGCTGAGGTAAGGGGCTTCAAATTTATGTACCTCTTGATTTACACTGATCCTCATCCTAACATTATATCTTTTTTTTGGTTATCTTAATACATTCTTAGATGTCCTATGCAGAATGTTATGGTTGCTGGAGGAAGTTCTATTGGCTATGGGTCACCTTTGACTCTAACAGACACTTCTAACAAAATAAAGAAAGGAACAAAAGGAGATGCTTCAGAGTTGAGACCTACACTAATGACTGCGGTGCCTGCCATCCTTGATCGTGTCCGTGATGGAGTACGGAAAAAGGTGTTAGAATTTCCATGCATTAGATATCTTCAGTTTATTGACATGATTTTGTGTGATGAATCATAATGCAATATAATCCTACTTCTTGACTTCAGGTAGATACTACAGGAGGGTTATCCAAGAAACTTTTTGATTTGGCATATGGTCGTAGGTTGGCAGCCATTAATGGCAGTTGGATGGGTGCATGGGGTTTTGAGAAGGTTGCATGGGATCTTCTTGTCTTCAAAAAGGTTCGATCTGTATTAGGAGGTCGCATACGCTTCCTTCTCTCTGGTGGGGCTCCTTTATCTGGTGATACTCAAAGATTTATTAACATATGTCTCGGGTCAGTATACTATTTCATTCTATTTCTCAATGACCTGAACTTGTATGCCATTATTTGAGCTTATATAATTTCATGCAAACTATTTCTCAAAATATTGTTTAATGCTAAGCGTGTAGATCTCTCAAATGGTGCACTCTTTGATCTCTCTCTTTGGTCACTTATTTTTCTATCTTAAAGCTTGTCACAATATCTCTCATCCTTATTTGGAACTAATGTGGGTTATGCTATTTGATTTTGTCTCAATTATATATTAATAAGATGATGCTAACTTCGTAGGCTGTGAATAAGTGGAGTAAAATATGCTAAATCATTCAGAAGAAAAGTCAGAACATTTATGGTAAGTTTGATTGATGTAATGGAACAAACATAAATAAAATAACTATTCCTAAGAAACTAAATAAACAAGAATTAAAATAATAATGATCATTCAATTAGTTTGATTCAAAGAAACACATAGACAGTTCATTTGCTAAGGATGTAAGTTAGGTAATAGTTTTCATAATGAAAAATAAACTTATTTAAAAACTTTGTTTGATTCATTTAGCTTGCAAGATCTTTTCGCTTGCTAATTCAATAGGTACTAAACCTACCGCCCTAGACTAATCTAATTGACATGAACAAATGCCATTGGCTTGACACTATCCAACTTATCCTTCAGTCAGCATTATTGACCCACTCCCTCCACTTGGCATGTCTCAAATGGTCAGCTTCCTCAATCTGATAGCTTCTAATAGCTTCTTGACTTGATTGACTCATCTTGCATGATTGTCTGGTGCAGGGATCAAGGTTTAAAATCTCGACCTGTGCTGAGGTTTCAGTTCGGACCGGAACGATACAGTTTCAGTACTGTGCCGTACCGTGCTGTACTGTGCCGGTATAGTTTCAATATTTTTAAAATATAAATATATAAACTAAAAATTAAAAATTAATCTAAATATTTAAAAACAAAAAAAATTTAAAGTATATATTGAATTAATAGGATATTTTTATTAGAGTTTAATTAAGATTATTTTTAATTATGCCAACTATAGCTAGGAGTTGATTGAACTTACTAACATAAGTTTTTTAATTAAAAGCACTGTATCCATTCTACGTTTGTTACTACTCCGCGCTGCCAGCGAACGTGAGCCCATCACGAGGCCCGCATGTGGCCTCTGTGCTCCGCGGCGCCTGTGATGCTCGAACGTGGCCTTTGCGATGTGCATGCGACACCTCCGTGCCGTGGTACCTCGGGCGTGGCAATGCCGATTTTAGTCAGCAAGCAAAACAAACTTTTTTTTGCCCGTGCCGGGCAACATGGGACAATATTTGAAACCGTGGCAGGGATTGCCAACAAAGATTAAACTTTAAAGGTAAAGCAATATAATGGACAACTATCGATGAATAATGTCATATAAGTCATTTTTGAAAATAAATTCCTACTAAGATTATCCCCATATCTATAATTCTATTTGATAACATATAACAAAAATGGAAAGAACATCATCAGCTAGCATTCCCTCGTGTTTTTAGCCCAATCTTGGATTTTCTCCCTCATTTCAACCATTGAAACATCAATGTATAGCCCTTTACAAAACAAGACATTTTTTAATCTTTAAATTCATTGGTTATCCTATTAAAATGATGCATAAGAGATGATATACAAGGAAATTATCCACCTTGTAGAAAACCTCCAATACACGACCAATTTACCCCCAAAAATACCACTACATTCCTTGAAATAAAAAACAAAGACTATACTAAGATCTACACTTGATTCCACACTAATTGAACATTAATCACATGAACAAAAAGCTTATCATCACAACAAGGGAGGTTGATGGATTATCAAGCCTTCCTATATCATAATGTAACATGAGAAAACTTATGAATGGGAAATCTGGTGATCACAATTCAAAGAGGGCTGCTGGAATCTTTCCACAGCCATTGCCCTAGATTGATAAAAGCTGCTCAACATTGCAAACAATGAGAACCCCAACACCCAAAGATTTATTAATATGTCCCAGGTTAGTGAAATATTCCATTATTTTTCTCAATAACTGCTAGTGTTTGAGCTTATATAAGTGTTTATGCAAATTTTCTCAAAATATTGTTGAATGTCAAGCATGTAGATCTCTCAAATGATGTTCCTTTAGATCTCTCTTTCGTCAACTATTTTTTTGTTGTCAATTCTTGACTATGGTTCCAACATAATCTCCTTATTTTGGAGCCTTAATATAGTTTGTAGATCGCAATTATATTTGACATCATCATGAAATCATATTTTAAATCATTATATAAATTTAATTCATTATTATTTATTACTAACTCAGCAATATTGCTGATTAGCAGATAAATTAGCAAATCAATTTCACACTATTTAATATGTGAATCAATTAGTTAAGTGGATTAACAATCAGAAAAGTATTTGTTCTTACTTGCGTGATAATGGAACAAAAAATATTCATCGTCAATTTTAGCAGGTCAATTATCATTTCTGCTATTTATTTTGGTAAATTGTTTAAATCAAACTCAATTGTTCTATTTTTTGCTACGGTATTGATGTTTTTTGTTCATGATGTTCAAGTGGTAATTGTTTTTGTAATTGTCTCTAATCATTCCCATTTTATTATATATATAATGTACTAGAAACCAGTTGCAATTTTTGTGGTGTTAATTAACTTGAACCTGTAATTCATGATGCTTGTTGCCTCATCATATTATGATGCATATAGTTTGTCTTCCTTTGATCATTGCATGTGTTATTGATCTTGTGGAAGATTTCCAGGTCACCGATAGGACAAGGGTATGGTCTGACTGAAACTTGTGCCGGTGGAACATTTTCAGAATATGATGACACGTCTGTTGGGCGTGTTGGTGCCCCACTACCATGTTCATATGTGAAGGTAGTAGAATGTTCTCTTTCAATTTTAGAAGCGAAACATTAGGTACCTTGCTTGCTTATTTTCATGTAGATCAGTGTATTCTTGCAATTCATATATTTAATCATGAGATGGTGAGACTAACCAAGATATGTGGTTGCAATTCCAAGATAATGCATGTTCTGGGAATTGCCAGAATGATGAAACCTATACTTATGACATTTGTTTATGCAAATCTCTTTCATCAAATTCTGCTATACTTATGAAATGTGTTAATGCTGTTTTCTTGTTTATACTCTCTTCCATATAGCTATTTAACACCTTCAGTCATTCCTTGTTAAATTTGTTTCCTGTTCTTGTTTATATTTTTTATATTTCATTTCAACTCTTAGCTTACTTAAATATTGATATAATTGATGTGCATGGATGGTTATCCTTCAAACCAGAATTTCAACTTTACTATCATTTTGATTATTGGAGAATTTTATTAGTAAATGTAAAGAACTCAAACAATGAATTTCTTTTTTGTACCACGAGAGATTCCTGACATTCAGAAAAAGGCTGCTACCATGACATCTTCTGCAGCCAAATTGAACCTAGTTAATATTTTATTGAGATCTCCGATATTAATACTTCATATGCTTGCTAGAAATAGGATTCCTCTTTAACGCAACAAATTTTATTTGATGGTGCAGGCACATTTCTTGGACCTGATGTTATGAGTTATCCATTATTTTTCTTTTGCATTGTCGCCTTTGAAGATTAGAGTAGTATTTTATGCTATAGCCTTTTGAGATATACCAATGTGCAAATGAGCGTTTTTTAATTTTTGATCCAACTTACAGCAAATTATCTTTTTGTATTAGTTAATTGACTGGACCGAAGGTGGATATCTAATCACAGATTCACCGATGCCTAGAGGGGAGATTGTTATTGGGGGTCCAAATGTTACTCCTGGGTATTTCAAGAATGAGGAGAAAACAAATGAAGTTTACAAGGTTGCTAAATTGCAGCATTTCATCTAGTTTTAAGTTTGCATTATTTTTTAACCTATTGGTTATCGCATTTTTCATCCCAAAAAAGGTTGATGAGAGAGGTATCCGATGGTTTTACACTGGTGACATTGGAAGGTTCCATCTGGATGGTTGTCTAGAGATCATTGATCGTAAAAAGGACATAGTGAAACTTCAGCATGGTGAATATGTCTCTCTTGGAAAGGTAGGAATATGCACGCCTATTTATCTGTTCTTTCTTGGTTTAGCTGACTAATTTTTTATTTCATAGGTTGAGGCAGCTTTGATTCAAAGCCCCTATGTGGATAACATCATGGTGTATGCTGATCCTTTTCATGCGTATTGTGTTGCACTTGTTGTTGCTGCACAACAGGCTTTGGAACAATGGGCTTCGAAAGAAGGAATTAGTTACAGTGATCTTGTGGAATTGTGCCAAAAGGAGGAAACAGTGAAACAAGTGCAAGAATCATTATTTAAGGTATCCCTTATTTGTTAAAATTATCTTTAGATGATATTAGTTCAAGACCAGAAAAAATGTCCCTTGTATGCCTCATGAATATGTGAGTTCGTCTTGCTAGCATTCATAATTGTTAGATCCTCTGAAAATATTTCTTTAGCATTTCTTGTCATTTTTAGTACTGCACCATCCTCTCTTGGCTTCCTTTTTTGTCATAAATAAGTAATAAGTAAACAATTTTGTCAAGGCATTCTTTCTTAGAGTCGTATGCTTCTAGAACCAGTCCTCAAATTAGAATTAAAATAATTGTTTTCTTGTTCATATTGACTTTTTAAAGCTTGTTGCCCTTCTACTTGTATGATACTTAAGTTTTCAAATATCTGCCAGATGAAAGCCAACCCAATCATTGATCAAATGACACATCTGAAACTTCAAATTCTGATATGAGTGCCAACTTAGACTTTTAGACAAGTTTATGTTTTATAAAAGTTATGATCTTAGATGGATTAACTGATGCTAGGTTGTTCATATGACAGGCGGCCAAACAAGCACGATTGGAGAAATTTGAGATCCCAGCTAAGATCAAGTTGATTTCTGAACCATGGACTCCTGAGTCCGGCCTCGTCACTGCTGCACTAAAACTCAAGAGAGAAGTTATAAGGAAAACATATGCTGATGACCTTGCAAAGTTATATGCTTGAATCTGAATTATTTTTGCTTCTTTAGTTCTATTAAGATACAATGAGCTTGAGCATGTTCAGTGGGGGTTCCCCACACAAATTGTGATCATTAGATAAACTAGCTGATGAATTCATAAGCTGGATGAAAAATAATGAATTGACTGTCTTTTCCTTGTTTCGGTTTTTCTTGCCCATCTATATTGTCAAATCCTAACAGGGTGCATGCTTTTGCTACTGATGCATGTCAGATCCGTTTCCCTTTTTCCCCCCTATATTGCTTGTTGGATTGTCATAGTAGTTTGATGTAATCAAACTAAAATTTGTAATTTTACTATAGCTCCATCCTCAATGGAGAACGTCGAGTAGAAATCAGGTTATTAAAGAAGTCGGTGGGGATCAGGTTAGGTCCGGTTGAAGTGTATTGAGTTTGATTGAAAAGGAGTACAGAATTAGAGGAAAAATGAATGTTGGATTAATCTTGGCTGCAAGAGTTCAGGTGCAATTAGGTTGCACGGGGTGACAACTATTTTAAGCTACATGGGTTTGAGATGGTTAGTCCGGCTAGTAGTCGTTTGTGATTTACCTCCTCTGTGTTGGCCCTGGGACGAGTTGGCCGGGGCATTGGAGGCGAGCGTATTCGTCTTTTTGTCAGGGTTTGAGATGGAGTATTATGTGAATTAGATGAATTTAGATTATATGTTCGTAGTGGCGATAAGTTGTTGCCTAGCGCGCTGTAGAGTACTGTAGTGTATCATGTCTTGTATTTTCGAAATGTCAAATTTCATATCGCTCTGATTCCTCTTTCATATACCTCAAAAGTGCTCGTCTAATTACAATTTGCCATGTGTTAAGATGAACTCTTTCCATTGGTTGGCTGAAATTGTTTGGATAGATATTCTTTCCATTGGTTAAATTTAGCGTATAGATGAATTCTTATTTCGGTGGTACGTGGCTCATCTATTCAAATGCTTTTCAATTTGCTGGGTTATTTTACTTTCTCCCCTGTTGCAAGTCTTATTAAGTTGAAATTTGTTACTTTCCCATTATTATTCGTGATAACTCCTAATCTTCCAAGTTATTATCCACGTAGCGTTGAAAATGCATTCTCGTTTCAGAATCAACCAATTTAGGAAAATAGATGGAAGATCTACGTAAAAGTCACTCCTTATGGGGCTTTGTTATAAGTGAGTTTTTAAATTTATGATAAGCATCAATCTGTCTCACTGATTATCTCAAAATATATTAGAGAATGTTCAATTTATGAGTTAAAATTTGATTTAAAGCTAAAGTAGTGGTGCAAGATCTGTTGAGAAGCTCCAGATTTGTATCACAATGAGCATTTGCATGACGTGCTCAAGGGTTCAAGTTTGAACGTTTTTGGTAGGTTGATTTGAATCTTTTCAACATCAAAATTGAGATCAAAGCCTATGATTTAGGGTAGATTTTGAGTGTGAATATTGTTGAAATTGACGCAAGGGTGTAAGACTTGTTACTAATATCACCTTTTTGGTTGAGATTCAAGATGATTTGAAGATGAATTTGTTTAGATTCTAGGGGAAATTTTGAAGATTTGAGTATTTGACCTTAATGTGGTTCACTCTGTAATTTTACTCATTCAAGTTGGTCAAGTTAGATCAGATTGGAATGGGTCTCCACTGTAACTGTATATTCAGTTGAAGTTGATTGAATTTTGAAGCTCTAATTTGATGGTTGCTTTGATAGTTGACTCAAATGAGATTAATTGATTTTTTTTTATTAAAGTAGATTGAATCAAGTTTAACTTCTTGATTTTCTAAGATAGCTTAGATCTAGATCACTTTTTTTTTTTTTGACAATTGGATTATCTAGTTGAGCTATGTGGAAACAATTGAACCCTCATAGAAGCCTCTTGCTTACATCCTTCATTCCTTTATTCCCTGATTTCTTGAATGTGGAGGATCTTGTGAGTTTATAGTGACTGATAGCTTCCCTAAATTCACCTTCTATCCGCAGATGGCCATTATGTTGTCTTCGTCAGGTCAATGGTTTTTCTAGTGAAGATTTTGTCTTAGTTATAGCTTGTGAAGGTGGTGATGAAGGCTAATTCGGTAATAAACCCTATGTTTTATTTGATTTACCTTATCTCATGGCTACCCCTTTGCTTGGAGGGTTTTGTCAAGTCTCTTAGTTGGATTGAGGCTCAAAGTACACGAAGATATGAAGTCCCCTCTCCCCTTAGCTCATTTGTTGTTTGTTTGACTGCACTCGTAAGTATTGTGGCAAAAGATGAATACGTTCATCTCCAACGCCTCCACCAGCCTGTTCTAGGACCAACACATGAGGCAAATTATGATGACTGAGAAGGTAAGTGGCAGGTGGGTGAGTTTACATAGGTTGCAGGGATTTACGCCTCCCCAACCCCGAGATTTGACCCCAAGTCCTCATGTGATAATCAACCTGTCATTTACCAACTTAGCTAAGTCTACGAGGGCACCCTCTCAAGTATTGTGTATCATATGTGGATGCGCATGAGCCAATTTACTTATTTATTTTTGTGGGTTTTTTTAAAGACTTTTGTCTCATGCATTTAGATAGTAAAGGGTTTTGATGAGATTGATAAATGACTTAAGTTAGATTTGTGATTATCTAATGTGTGTGCTAAGTTGTGTAGGGTCTATTAGATATACAAGTTGACTTGGCATAACCAACGGCTGTGATGATTTGATAGCTTGAGATTTGTGAGATTGGAAAAGGATGATGTATTCGAGGGATCATAAGATGAGGAATATCAAAGCATGGCAAGTCAAGGGTAGATCAAATTAAGCAAAGGCGTGAAGGATGACAACGAAGGAGCCGAAGGTACCCAACTTACATTAGAAAATTTCAAGGCTTGGAGAAACTTGACAAGAGATGTGAGTGGAGTGATTTGTGTATAAAGGTTGAGGGTGGACGACAAACTTACATGGATTCAACCTTACATATGGTTGAGGGAGTAAGTATTAGTTGTTTGGCTAGCCCAACACCTCAAGTTAGATCTATTGGGGTATTTTGATTAGGTTTATACTTTGTCAAACGAACAAAAAGATGTTTCATAATCTCATCAAGTTGACGGAGGTCCTTTTGAAACAAATAGAAGATTTTGGAGTCGACTGACGCAGTCAACTGAGCTCTGTTTATAGTGTGTAGAATGTTTAGGAGTTGATTGGCAAAGTCAACTGGGCGATGATCAATTTATTGTTGCTTCTGTGGCAATGGCACAACGGCAGGATACTTTTTCAATTTCTCAGGTATACGGATCGAGTCATAGTTTTGATAAATTAATAGATGAATTTCTCTTAATGGGCGGTTGACCCAACTCTAGGCTGATGGACTATCTACTGTAAGTGCTTATTATTTTATTTTGGTGGCTAATAGAAAATTTTCATAGGATCGAACCGATTACTTGGAGTTTGAGCCTCGTCTATCTATTTTTTTTTTTTAAGTCCATGGTATTTTAGATTGGTGACTGGTTATTTTTGTATTTGTTAAAATGACCTTGTATAGTATTTTCTTACTTGCCCCCCAATGAATGAGTTGCCCCATGATTATCAGTATTTTGTGATTGTTCTTTTTCTAGTTTCTATATTTTGAAAAAGAATTTCTTTCCTTTTTTGTGGGGTGACATATTCAGTTATTTAAAATCAACATATTCATATCAATGTTTTAAAATTTTGATAAATTACTCAACCATGTACGTAAAGTTAGTGTATTAGTAATCTTGTAGGTAACTTTCTAAATTACCCGATCACATACTCCATGCCTTTCCCTAGGAATTACGACTACTGTTTATCAGCCCAAGAATATTCCAAATTGATTGTTATACTATAATAATTAATTAAAAATTTTATTAGTGTTTAAAAAATTTTTGTTCTCAATAAGATAAATAGAAATTATATTTGAGAGCATATATATAATTAATAAGATAAATAGAAATTATGTTTGTGGACGTATATACAATTAATAGAATTAGACAAATATATAGAATATAATTTTATGTCATTCCAAGTTTTTTTTTAACTCTGTCAGTCGATTTTAGTCAGATTTTTAATTAATTGTTATAGTGTAACAATCAATTCAGACACATTCATGTTTAAAAAATTATCGCTCTCAATATGACATATGAAAATGATGTTTGAGAGTATCAATATAATTAGGAAACTAAATGAACACATAATACTTGGTTCGATGTTATTCCAAGTTCTCTAAGTCCATCGATCAATTTTGACTAAAACCGACCTGATGGATCTAGATAGCTCGTAATGATATGGAACCAAGTCCTATGTATTCGTCTAGTTCTCATGATTATATTTATGCTCTCAAACATCATTTCCAGATAATATATTGAGAGCAATAATTTTTTAAATATGAATCAGATTTTTTAATTGATTATTACAATAAATGATTCAGAACGTTAGTATATGCACAAGTGAATGCAAAAGGGTAAAATGGGTATAAGACACGTGATTTGGTAATTTTAAAAGTTATTAACATGATTGGGACAATACGTAACTACTATGTTATTCTATAATTTGCCATTAAAATAATTAACCAGATTGGGTAATGTCAAATTTAGGGTGACTGACTTAATCCAACGGAAGTTTTTCACCGGTCACCTAGGTAAATTGGGAACTACTACGACCAACGATGCAGAAGCCCAGCATCCCTTAGTTGCAAGTCCTATTTAGAGAAAGAATCTTTGTAAATACGCTGTAATTGGAATCAAACAGTGCATATCTAAAAGATAAGTGAACGTATTTATCGCTTTACCATTAGAAATTGGATAATATCATCCGGTTCAACCAGGAACCTACCACTCAAGCGGTCCAATTCTATGTAAAATTGATTTTCTTGGAAACCTGGTTAAACCAAATAAATTGGCTAAAAATACCAAAATCGGATGAAGCTCGATTTTTTTTTTTCACAAAAAAATGTAAAAAACATTTTGGTTCCATATATTATAAAAAATTAATTAAAATTGCACATTTCAGCTATCCATGCAAACATGGTAATTGACACACAAAATCATTCAATTTCTTAATTATTACAAAATTCGAATTTTCTAGATCAACATTTCCTTTCCAACTGGATTTTTATTTTTTTTCCCCTATACATCGAGAAAGATGCCAACAATTTTTTGCCTGTCTTTACCATATAAATGAAGCAAGAGGTGAGACGGGTAGGCATACCATGGAGTTTAAAAAATTCATGACACTGAGCCATACACCAATATCAATGTTTTTTAAATTAATCTAGTGTCGGTGAAAAAATAATAATAATAATGTTAGTTAATCTTATTAATTATTGTTAGAATGATTAATTTAGTCATGTAGAAATTTTCATCGACCATCAGAGTAAATCAGAAAGTACATATGACGATCGACCTTGAAGTATAGCATCTTTTGATTGCGTCCTCTATTTGGAAGAAAAATTTCTGCAAATAAGTCATAGTAAATCAGAAAACGTACACGACGACCAGTCAAGAAGCCCAACATCTTTTGATTGTATCCTCCATTTGGAGGAAATTTTTTTACAAATAAGTCATAGCTGAGGATTGAATCATGGATAATCAGTTCGTGGCCGGTCTTCGATTTCCCATCCATATATCCTTTCATAATCGAGGTCTGTAATTACTTCCGTGTCCCTCTTACACAGCTTGTCCCCAACTTTTTTCGCCTACTGTGCGGCGTGGTAGTGTTGTTCCGAGTGCATAACATTCCACTGACCCCTCAGGTCTTCCATTTCTTTTATTATTCCAAACAGTCCAAACTGGGCACCTACCTCTTCCAGTCTCGGATCGGCTTGGTCTTTTTTAACAAGATGTCCACTTCCAACAAATATTGGAAGGAGTACTTCCTCTTCCTGAGACTCCCCGAGCGGCCAAGCTTCAGCACCACTTGGCAGGTCGGCCTTCCACCTCAACCAGATTTGAAGAAGTACAAGACCCGGTCTGACTACCTCCACGCGGCTAACATGCTGGTCGGCCTGAAATTCAACATCCACAAGCTGCTGCCGGAGGGCGTTATATACATGTTCAGATTGAGCCCGATCCGAGCAAAGCTCCCGAGCAACCTAAGTATGAAATTTCTCGACCTTCTTCCTTTGAGTCTAATTGATTCTTTCCTTCTCTCGCAACCAACATCATGATGCGCGCTCGGGCAGTCGGTCTGATGAAGCTCAAGAATGCTGAGATCGAGGCAGCTGCCGCAAAAGAGATGGAGCAGCTTGGCTTGACGCCGGTCAGCTCTCAGGAGGGCATCGTCGAGGAGAGCGGGGGAGCACAGACTACGGGCGAAGGCATCGCCGCCCGGCCGCCCAGTGTACCATCGGCGGCTGACCCACTGCCAACTTCCGGCTGGTGGCCTGCCGCCCGAACCGGGGGCTTGTCGTCTTCGGGTGACGACACTCCCCTTTTAGGGCGCAAGAGGGGCCGAACGACCACTCCTTCCCGTTCTGCCACTTCGGCAGTGCGCGCTTCTGAGCGGGGGGACCCTTCTCTCGTGGCTGCTGTCAAGACGGCGGAGGCCACCTCCTCCGACTGGACCCCCTCGATGTCCGACCTGCCGCCCGATCCCATCGTCACCTAGCCAATTACGTCCCTACCTCCGGCTCGTTGGAGGATTCTACGGTCCGGCATCCTCCCAGCCTCGGCAGGCCAATCCTCCGGTCCTGCAGCGTCTTCTCAATCGGCCCTGGGCGGACGCCGATCCATGATGACAATCCTCCATCTTCCGATGGAGGAATATCTGGTCGCAGCCGACCGGCCGTAGGCTCCAGAGCATCAGGTGATCATCCGCGGGCATCTCGCCAAAGTCTAGGAAGATGTGAGGGCGCACATTGCGACGATGCCTCCTGGGCTGCTCCGCGATAGCCACCTGCAGATGTCCACCAGAGTATGTATCCACCGGAGTATGTATCTAGTTTATCGACTCACAGTTTACCTCCGTTCGGCATTGACATTCTCCCATCAATTGCAGTACTGGGTGAGAGCGTGGCAGTATGCCGGCGCTTGGCATTTTTGGAGGATGAGCTCAAAAAGCTCAAGATTTCTAGTGGAGCATCCTCCTCCCAGGGGCCTTCGATCGGCAGTCTGCATGCAGATCTGGACAAGGCCAATAAGCTTCTAGAGGCCGAGCAGAAGAAATCTATCGATCAGGCGATCATGTTGGGCTAGCTCGAAGCACAGGTCAAGTCCTACGACCAGAAGATAGAGCTGGCCACCACCTGGAAGAACCGAGCCATTTCAGACCTCGAGCTGAAGAACCTGGAGGCTCAGACCCTTGATCAGAAGCTCAAAGAGACAGAGACTCTGCTAGCTTCCGAGCGGGACAGCCGATCGACCGAAGTGGCTTCTCTCCGGGGTCAGCTGAAGACCCTCGAAGAAGCCTTGGAGACTGCTCGCTTGGCTCTGGTAACTTACCAGGCGTCCGACATATGGACCCGCGAAAACCACTTTTTCGCGTCGCGGAAACCTCGAAACCCCGCCACCGGATCCATGCGAAGAATAAAAATTTAAAAAACTTACGAGTACGAGTTTCTACTTAGATCTACTCCTAGATCTACATGAAAAAGATTCATTACCCTTGTAGCGAAGCCCTTCACGTTCCCGCTCGTCCAAACGGTGCCGGATCTCGAGAGTATCAAAGTAGACACTCCTCTAGAAGTATCCACACGAACACGTAGGTGGAGAAAAACCACACAAAAAGGTGTGCTAGCACCTTGTGTGGTTCGGCCAAGGAGGAGGAGAGGGAGAGAGGAGGAGAGCACAAGGAAGAAGATGAAGGTTACACAACAAAATGAAACCCACACCTCTCTTGATGTGGCCGGCCACTTTAGTGGCTTGTAACCCCCATTCTCATTAATCACAATTAATGTGGAGGCCATTAAAGTGAAGAATTGTAACCTCCATGAGGTGGCATCTCACTTAAGTAATCATGATGATGTGGAGCATCATCATTGGTTCACATCTTGCCAACTCACTAATGATGTGGCAAAAAGTCAAGTCA
>JBBMJZ010000002.1:4446668-4468799 GCA_037833815.1 Zingiber zerumbet
TAGGGCTTTGAAGTGTCAATATGATATGCGTGACACTGTCGATCCTATTTCTTTGGATGAGATAGACGATAGCAATGAATGGCTGATGACCAAAATGATTTAGTATTTAATAACGATAATTTGACTTCGAGTGAAGTTGCATGAGCTTCTGGAGTTGGTGAAGATGCCTACAGTTTTAGATCTTAAGTTTCATCTTCCTTAGAAGGAGTAAGGGCAACTATATCAAAAGGAATTAAAAGATCTTCTACAAGTCAATTTATTGATAAAGAGAAGGAAGAAATCGGCCTATACAAATTTGAAACAATTGGTCATGATGATAATGATACGATTCAGGAAGATGATGAAAATTTTGATGATTTAGATATTTGAAGTTTTTTTTAATTTGAATTATACGTATAACATATTTATTTGCTAGTGAATTTTATATTTATATTATTGTTTAATATTTTATAGACTATAGTTTTGTTAGTGAAATATTTTGGCAGAACCAGAGCGCCTTACTTCAGTAAAGCGTGTGTCTCACCTTTCGCCATGTGCCTCAGGCTCCATAGCACCTATACACTTTTGGGCGCCTCACGTGAGGTCTTAACTTTACCCCACGTTTAGAAGGAAGAAATTGAGAAAAGTTTACAAGAGATGCTTTGAGCCAATATCATTTGCTCAAATGTAAGTCTATATTCTTCCCTGATATTGTTTGTTCAAAAGAAAGGTAGAAGTTGACAACTGTGCATGGATTATCATGCTCTTAATAAAGTCACAGTGAAACACGACTATCCCATCCTTATCATTGATTAGTTGCTTGATGAGTTATGAGGTGCCATATTCTTTTCAAAGTTAGATTTTCACTCGTGATACTATCAGATAAGAGTCCACCTATTAGATATTCCAAAATGTCTTTACGGACTTATGATGGCTATTATAAGTTTTTAGACATGTCATTTGGCTTAACTAATGTACCTTCAACCTCTTAAAGCTTGATAAACAATATTTTAGATCATACCTTCATAAGTTTGTATTAACTTTCTTTGATGACATTCTTGTCTATATTTATCATTTAAAGATCATGAACATCATCTATGTAAGGTGCGTGCTTATTCTTTTGCATGAATATTCTCTTTTTGTGAAAAGATCTATACCTTGGTCATATGGTTGGTAAGGAAGGAGTAACAACAAACCTCTCTAAAGAGGGACTCACTTTAAAGAACATAAAGGCATTATGCAGTTTCCTTGGCCTAACAAGTTATTATCATAATTTTGTGAAGAATTTTTTAAAGATCACTGCCTCTAACAATTCAACAACTTTATTAGGGAAGGATGCATTCATATGGTGTCCAAAGGTAGACGAGACATTTCACACGTTAAAGGAGGCTATGTCACTGAGACTAGTTCTTGCACTACCCGACTTCATTAATCTATTAATTTAGTGTGGCCATGTACCTATCGAAGCTGCAACATGAGAGTTTTATGACACCATTAAAGAAATGTTTCCAAAATTTATTGCTGAACATTTGAAAAAGATATTTTGAAGGGTGTTGAAATGATATGATCCAAAATACACATATTCGAATCATCTCTTTAAAATATTTTCCCCTGTACAAGTATTTAATTTTTTTAAAATTTCTTTTATAGTTTTATTAGTTATATCACTTATTATTATTATTAGGAATTAGTATTCTTATTGTTGACAAGACACTATTATATGCCTATGTAGCCCTTAGCATTAAACAACCAAGTTAATGAAATTAAAAGCATTTAGCTATTGGAGATCAAACCCTTCCAAGTGATTATCTTCTTTCTTTTCTTTAATTTCATTTTTTTTACCATCAATTCCCTATAGCCATGCCTTCTTTTCATGGAATTTTATGGCCTTTCATTACCAATTCCTTTAATTACTATACTCATGCAATCTTTAAGGTCACTTTGACATTTTAGCTCATATATTTCTCAAAAGTCTAAATCTTGAAAATTGTATAGCAATAGAAAGTTGGGTAGATGTCCAAGGGAAGGAAATGGGGTAGATTGGCAAAATCACTTTGATTGGCCAACTCTTACACAATCATGATGGAATAAAGGACTCAATTCTGTAAATTAGTGCTTTAACATCAACTATATTTAGCTATACTTGATGATCTTATCTTTTATCTTAGGTTTATGTCAACCTTTAGGCATTCATACTCCTTTGGAATTCCCTCATTTTTCATATAGATTTCAAAAGTTTATGATGTAACATAGCAGACAAACCCCGACCAAAGAGAACTTAGACTTTGTTGAGTGGGAACGTGGAATGGCCCATGTCATATCGGGTGGCGCCACACATTGGTGCAAAGGGGAGGTGCCTCTAGCTGAATTAAGATGTTGATGCTTTATTTCTTCATGCTTCTCAGGGGTAAGGGGCTTAATGCTCCCTGATACGATAGTAAATTCTCATCATTGAAAATTGTGTTGACAAATTAACAACATATGTACTAATGCTCATTTTTCTCATAATTTATAAAAGATTGGAAGAGCGAGCCTAAATGTATGATGGGGTGAATGTAAAAAAGCATATAATCCCTATATTGTATTCCAATGATGTATATTAGCTTGAAATTTATAAACCTTATTACTCAATGTGACACTCTCCTGACATTAGTATGGATCTCTTTGTTGCGCTTAGTAAAACTCTCAATTAACTTTGACGAATAAAAGGTGGAAAGGTAGTCTTGTTAACAGGTTGATGATCGCTCGACCCATACACAATTTCAAATGTACTATGGTTGGTAAATTGGTTTACCAAATTTCTATGGGAGAATTTGATAAGAGAGATAGTTTCACAATTGAGACTCACATCCTTGGTGCATTGGTGTATGCGTGTAGTGCAAGGATTTGTTAGGTAACCTTTTATTTTTAGAATATCCATTGTATGAGAAGATAGAGGGGTTATCTCAAGGGTTGGGCTGGTTTAGTGGGGTGAGCTAGGTTTGAGCTTTGATTTGTTGAGCTAGTCTTGGTAGATCTAATATTTTGGCCATTGTGTTTGAAAAAGTAGTTATTTGCTTGTCCATTGTGAGCAACAAAAAGATTGTAAAGCCAAGGTCAACCAAGGATAAAAGAATCATGCTTATATGAAGGACATCACACCATATTTTGTCTTGATATGAGCCAACAACAACAACAACCAAGCATTATCCCACTAGGAGAGGTCAGTTGTCTTGATATGAGCCAATCTCAATAAAAATCAAACACCTTTGAATGATGAGAGAGAGGTCTGATTTGTCTATAACACCGTGTAGGGGTTCAATTGACGTTTAGGTATGACGTGGATATTCTAGAAAGTGTTTGTGAAAACTACATTCATGTAACTCCCATTGTTGATCACAATTTTGCACTATATGGTGTCCAATAGCGTTTTTAATGTTTCCTTAAGCTCATGATTAGTTTGTTTACTCTTAACTTATTTGTTTAGACAAATTTAATTTATGTTTTTGTTCTTAATCAAATAAAAAATTTCAACTTTTCTTAACTATGAAATAGTTAAATGGTAATTTTTTATAATCTATGAATTATTAAATTATGAGTAAAAACTATGAAATAATGCAATGTATTTCAAAATCTTTGAAAAGAAACAACCTGTTTAATGTTCACATTAACAATATTTTTTCTCCATTTACTTGATTTTTTTTTTTGTAAATTTAAGATTTATTTGAGTTTTGCTTTAGGTTTTCTTTTAATATATATAAGACATTTATGCACCTCATATGTTAATCAAGGATAATTTAGTAGATTATGTCTTTATTAGTGTAACTTTAAGCACTACCTTAAATGCTCTTTGTATTCGCTCCACCAACCTATATTGTTTTGGAAAAAAAAATTATCAAGGTATGAAATCTCATTCCAAGTTAGAGATTCAATTCTTTGCCAGAATGAGAATGCTAGTTCAATGCTGGGCATGTCGACACAAAATGTAAGAGCCATTGACAAGGAAGAAGGAATGCCGAACTCTTAACCCTTGTCAAGGTCGCCTTGTGTTACCTGCAGAAGCCTTGTGCCAAAGCTATGACAGGTCATAGAACTCACTAAGTCTTGTGTGAAGGCACAAATGTTGTTGCAGTCATTGCCTTTGTCTTATGCGAAGGTTCTGACATTGTTACAACCACACTGTCGTGGTCACTGCAGTTGCGTGCAAGTTTCATTGTCTCGCCCTATTTATCTTTCCAGTCAGCGGTCGACAAATTGAACAAGATGTTTTACCTGTGTCATTTGTTTGCTAAGACACAAACCACAGATTCTATTTATTTCTTTAACTTGCCATGTGAATTGAACATTGTGTCCTCATTATAGTCATGGATCCTACCAAATGCTAGTTTTATTTCTAGTTGTAACTTCTGAAAATTTCAATCTAATTGGAACACGAATACTAAGCTATGGCTTCAGTGTCTTACTATTTATTGATCAAAAATTTTGTTTGATTGCCCAATGTAGGCATGAAATCATAAGCAATATGGTAAAAAGTTGAATATGCACTTATGTCTGAACATGTGATAGCTTTGTCTGTTTTTAAAATGATGATCTTGGTTAGGTGTAGCTAAAAATTTCAGTTCCAAGTTTTAAGAAAGCAGCAATTGCTGCAGCAACGTTTCATATTTCCAGATTGCTTTGTGGTTAAGTACTATATTTGCATTTTAGTTGGAAACTTTTTTTTTTGTGCTCGCTTCTTTTCTAATACTTCGGTTACTCTGCCAGATGTGGGTGTTGAGAGATGTGTTAACTTGGATGATCTGACGGAAGCTCAAATTAACAATAAACTAGAGGAACTTGGTAAAGCTTGACTGAATACATCATGGACAACTTATTAAATCAATGGCATTTGTTTCTGTCTGCAATTAAACCGACAAAAACATTTTCTTTTAATTTCCAAGTATGCTCTCCAGGATGACTCCCAAACTGTTGGAAGTGGGTCATTATATTTATTTTGAGTTTCTCCTGGATTGTTTCATTAAATAAATGGCATTTCTATCGCCTTGCAATTTAACCACGTATGCTGTCTGCCAAACTCCAGGACAACTTCTAAACTGTTGGAAGTGGGATATTATATCTTCTTCATTCATCACGACTAATTTGTAAGTTATATTAAGCACTGCTTTAGTTGATGGACTTATAGTTGAAAAGACCAATAGAATTCTTGCGAGCACGTTGTTGCAAACTTATTTTTATACAACTTGTGTGACAGATACTTTATCTGAAAAGTTGTTAAGTTTGATTCTTGCACAAGAGAAGTTAAGAGAGATTGAAAGAGTTTGGAATATTAGTAGGTAAAGATGACTTGTTATTTCTGAAGATATTTGCAACTGAAAGGAAAAGAGGTATTTACAAATATTTTCTGATTAAAATTAGTTTAATTTAATGGTGTACACATTATGTATCCAAAAAATTCTTATAAAATATTAAAATATTTCTTTTAATAAGAAGATTTTAGAAAAATGTGTAGAATGAATGATCTCAAGGAAGAAACTAGAAGGAAGATTATGATGAAGTCATGAGCCAAAAGGAGGGACCAAAGAATAGATCAAGAATCTCTATTGAGTCTGAAAAATGGTGAGCTATGATATTTTTCTCTAGGTAAGCTGGTGACGACCTTGACATATTCTCTTCTTTGTAGGCTTGATATGCTTGGTAAATTGTCATAAGCCATTCTCTTGTTTCTAACTTGCCTCAGTATCTAGTAGATTCTTTCACTTCATCGAGTATTAAGTGTAGTGTGAGGCCTCTATTCTTTGAATAATAATCTTGTTTGTAATGGTGTACTTTACATCTTCATTGATGGAGGTGACAATAACTGTTGGCATGCAATTAAACATGTACCTGATTTGATCTGGTTGGTTTTCATGGTAAGGCTTGAGAATGCTTCTATTAGAAAAAAGGTAGATCCGCTATCTTAGCAGCCCTCCTAGTGTCGGTTCCACGGATATAGAGGGAGATTCATACAAGTACACATGTCATATGCACATGGTGGGATAAACCTCAGGTCGTCAGTTCCTGAGAATTGACCCCTGGCCATTACGCCAGAGATACCATGCGCCCACTATCTGCGCTATGCCCGGAGGTGAGAATGCTTGCATTAGAGACAAGATGAATGCTGAACTTTGGTGGATGATGGACTTGGTAACATGTCTTACACATTTGATGATGGGGAAGGGACCTTTGTTTCTTCTTACTAGCCCCTTGTGCACTTTCGAAAAGGACTTAAATTGCTAAGGTATGAGTTTCACAAGTATCATGCCACTTTTCTTGAACTCTATATGTTGTCCTTCTGTATTTGCCCATTTCTTTATCTTCTTGGTGATTTTGTTTAAATAATATCGGTGCAATCATGCCTTAACATGTGTTTGCATGGTATTTTGATGTTCGAGTAATGTTTAAGTTAGAAAATATAATTTATCTTACACGTATATCAAGTGCAAGTGTAGGTAAGCTTGAACACTGGAAGTCCAAGAAGGTTCTTGGCATGGAAAAATCCAAGTAGATACTTGGCATGAAGGAAGTCCCAGGTAAAAAATTTGTTAGGCAACTAAGGAAGCCCCAATGAGTTGATGAAGACTAGATGCTTAGCAAGTGCATGAAGTCACAATGAGTCGACGAGGATTGGACGCCAAAGATGAGGAAAAAGTCTCAGAAATGAGGAACTCCTTGGCATGGTTCCGGAGGTTTGGAAAACCTCTTAGCATCCCTATCAAATCAGCAAGGAGGTGCTAGCACCTTAAGGAATAAAGGCAAATGTAAACTCAATTAGGAAGCGACTGAAAAGAATGTGTTAGTCGATTAATTAGAAGTATCAGTTGACTGAGGGTGCAGTCCGCCATTTTGATGAGCCAAAAATCTTTTTGTTTGCTTGGAGTTTATAGGTAGCAGACCATGTAACATTATCTATGTTATCCCTCATCATGCTCTCTTGTCTCCCATCATCATCTTGTCTCTCATTGCAACTCACTTCATTGTTATAATTTACACTCAATTCATGATCCACTTCACGAATCAAGTAATTATGAAGAATACAACACACTAGGATAATATCCGTGTGAATGTCAATTTCATAGTGAGGTTTTGTTTCACTAACAATAATTAGAAACCTCTTCTTTACAACCTCAGCAATTCTCTCAATTGCATTGTGAAGAGATGTATGTTTAAGATTGAATAACTCTTTTGCATTTGTAGGGCTACATTTTGAGTATTCTTTCAAGTGATAATGAATTCCTCAATAAGGGGTAATTAAATCCCTTTTCAGCATAATTAGTCAATTAAATAGTATTTACCTACCAACAAACAAAGAATATAGGTTTAATCATATTTACTTCAAAACATTGTCCAATAATAAGCATTAATTGTAAACTAAATACCATGAGGAATTATTAATTTATCATGTCTAGATAAAGTATTTTGACGATTTAAGAATCAAATGTGGTTTCTTCTCACTCAGATATATATATATATGTGAACTTAAAGTGAAAAGAGCATGTCGCTAACACATTCGTAGTTGGTTAATCATTTCTTCCTCTATTTAGGTGCGTCTACATTGGATACCTTAATACACATATGAGTTTCATTTAATGGACCATCACAATAAGATTTCAAACCTTCTAAGATTCAAAATAAGTATTACCTTAAAGTGAGGGTAGAATTTATTGTTACTCTATATAAGCCGAGAGATTTCAATTCCATCTAGTTGCTTTATAAATTTAGGATGGAGTCCAATAATGACTTTTAAGACTTCATGAAAATTATTATTAATAGTCCTTGTACTTGACGAAAGAAAAAAACTTAACTCTTGGTATTTGACATCATAATAGGCAAATATAAAAATTTAGCAACCTTCTCTTCGACACTTGAATTGCTATTAGCTTTTTCCTTTGTGTTGTGCTTTCATAGTTCACACAAGCAAACAAAGTCATTCACACTTACCATAAGGGTGCGTTTGATTGGGGGTGATCTTCAATAACCTTGGTTATCCATCCAAGGTTATCAATGAAAATCTTGTTTAGTTTAGGTAATCAATCATTCCGAGTTAACGAATTTTTTTATCTAAAATACCCTCGGATAAGAGAAAAATATGACAAAAAAGAAAAACATAAAGAAAAAATAAAATAAAATAAAATAACTTTTAAAACATAAAAGACGTAACAAAATAAAAAAAAATAAAAAACATAAAAATAATTTAAAATGTAAAAATAAAAAAAAATAGAAAATAGAAAATAGAAAAAAAACGTAAAAAATAATAATAAATGTAAAAAAATTTTAAAACATTAAAAAATAGAAAAAAAACACATCAAAAATAAAAAAATGTAAAAAGGAAAAAAAGTATAAAATATAAAATATATAAAAATTAAAAAAAAAAGAAAAAAGAAAAAGAAAAAAGGTAAAAAAATAAAGAAAAATATGAATAAATAAATGTAAAGTTTAAATAATAATAATAGCAATATGTATGGTTGGTTTTGTAACTGAAGGTAATACAGTAAAATATTAAACTAGGTTATTCATTAAAACCTTCAAACAAATAAGTTTTTATTGCATTACCTAAATTGAACCAAACAAAATTTTATTATGTTTTATTCCCTATAATCTTGGTTATGTGATTACCAGGTAATCACATAACCAAGATTATACATGATAACTTGATCCAAACACACCCTAAGAATGTTACGACAAGCATCATTAGATGCTCTAAGGTTGTCCAACAAAATGTGTCGTGCATTCTTTTTTTGCTCATTATTCTCTATTAGACATACTTATTCATATCCTTTAACATCATCCCAATAATAATTACACAAATTCTATTTATGAAAACTTCATCATCTAAACTCTCCAAACTATCATTATTCTCCTCATAAAAACCTAGCCAATTTGACGGTTGGCTATAAGTTAACCTCGTAATTTATTTTCCTTCATATAACCTAGGGACGACTATAAGGAGCACCTAAGGTGAACATAATCATCTTTTACTATAATTATTCTCCTCGTAACAATCATTAATATTCAGATAATCTCCTTCACCATTATCACACTCCATCTCATCACATTGGTAGAAAAATAAACAATAATAATAGACTACTATAATAAATTCAACAAACTTGTTTGCTATCAAAAACAAACTGAGTCGTCCATATATCAAGTTAATTAATGGTGTTTATGAGAATTTCATAATTATAGATTTAGTCCACTAAAAATTTCTTCAGTAGTAAATTATCATATAATGAGCTTTAGGGTGATGATCAGCAACACAAAGGAGCAAAATCAAAGCTAATCTTGGGATAAGGTAAAATGGCACACATTTTAATTGAAAATTAAAACAAAGATAGAAATCAACCAAACGTACAACAATCAATGAGCAGGATAACTCAACGCGTAGCAGTCGTTTAACAATTGCAGGAGCAATCGCAGAAGAAAACTAGAGCAACGACGTGCAAAAATTAAAAGGTTGTAGCTTACAATAGTTGTGAATTAATTGCGAGAGCGGCAATCTTGGAACAGCAGTCATGGAAGAGAAAATAAGGCTGGAATAGTCACAGAAGAGACTGAGGGATCGGCGGAGCAATCGCAGGAGTCAATGAGGAGGAAGAAAAAAGTCCACAAGCGAGGAGGAAGAAGAAATAGACGATTAGAAAGAAAAAAAAAGGAAAGGTTTAGGGATATTTATGTGATTTCTTTTCGTCCGATCCAAAGGGGATAAATTTTATTCGCCAAAGTAATATGATTTCTGATCCCGTCCAAAATCTGAGTCAGACAGAGGTCCGCTACGTTGTCTTCGGTATTGACGGAAGGTCGTTAAGACTCTTTGCTGGCCCTGTACTTCGTGGAAGGGTTTCTACGGGCGGATGACGGGGGGTGATGACTGGGACGGCGAAGCAAGGACTCTGCGTACACTCAGACGAGCACACGGAACGTCACAGACCAAGAATCAGGGAAAAAATCCCCGGAGCAAACCCTCCGACGCTCAAGTCAGATACTTTTTCCTCAAAAGAACATTAAAAATGAAAGGACGAAAGTAGAAGACCGATGCGAAAAGGCGAGTGAGCGTACCTGCATAAGGGAGAGACTCTTCCTTTTTATATGACGGGACGTACTTCTGGAATTTGTCGGGTGTCAGGATTTGTCTAGCGATGAATGACACGTGTCATCCTATGAGAGACATGAGAAAAGTTCTGTTATCATTGAACTACAAACCATTAGCATATTCTCTAGCACGCACCAGTTATTTCCTGACAGGTGGTTATGATCCTCTGGCTTAGTTGTCGTGTAGTGCTATGCTGGCCGGGTGTGAAGGAGGAAGCTCCTGATGACCATTCGTCTGAGACTTCTACTTGGGTATAATTGTGTACATGCGAGAAGACCTGTCTCAGAAATCCAGATCAATCTGTCTTAACCCGTATATCCTGACCTATAAGTCATGTTCCGCATATCCTGACCTGTATGTCCTGTTCCGCATATCCTGATCTGTAAGTCTTGACCTGTAAATCCCGACCTGTGAGTCATGACCTGCAAGTCTTGGTTCGTATATCCTGACCTATAAGTCCTAGTCCGTATATCCTGACCTGTATGTCCTAATCTGTAAGTTCAGACCTGTAAGTCTTGACCTGTAAGCCCTGACCTATGTATCTTGACCCCAGTTGACCGTCGCTTCTCATTTTGACTTCTGACCGTCACGTCCCCTTGACTTCTGGTCACCACGTCCTCTTGACTTCTGACTGCCACGTCCCCTTGACTTCCACCTGACCGGCTTCACTGGACCTACCACTATGCACTGTATCAATTTTCATGGGCTTTAAATTTTTAATCAAGTAATAAAAAAAAATCCGCAGCAGAAAGTTATCTCTCATTTTACTTTCCCTACCTCCAAGTAAACAAAGTGTAAATCTTTTAGCCTTGTCACTTTACCAAAGTGTAAATCTTTTAGCCTGGTCACTATCGAAATATACCACAAACTCATTATCAATCATTCAACTTTGCCATTGTGACTTTTAAGATCACATGATTCTCATCATCCATGCAAATCCAGACACAACAGCACCAAGACATGCTAAAAGTGAGATTGGTTTTGTTGTAATAAGAATGACCTTCGAGTTTTTATACGCAAGCCAAGAAAAGAACAGCTGAAACAGAACTGCTTCAACGACATTTGCAGTTAACTATGTAGATCCAACCTGAAACTACCATCAACACATTTGAAGGTGTCACAAAATGGATGTTATGAAAAATACAATACAAGGCCTATACATGAACATACTTGGGTGCAATTAGGAGATCAAAAGACCACTATGCAAATAAAAACCTCAACAGTCTTAGTTTCTTCCATGCAATAATTACAGTCTAGCATCTCACTATCGCCGCCATGAAACAGAACTTGAGATATTGTTTGTTGCAACACACCTTGAAGCTACCTAGGCACCTGGAAGCATGGAGAGATCTACAGAAATAAACAGCAAATGTTTCAATTAGTGTGCCATTTAACCAAAAGGATTTCCGCCTGGAGAAGTTGCGGTATGTGATGGATAGTTTCTGGAGTCTAAATGCTGGTTCAATGCAAGTCCTTCCATGTTAAACCCACCAGATTGATGCCTGCATTCACAACAAAGACTAACATCATTACTTCTGAAGCTATTCAAAGAAATGATATTTGTAAATGGAAATTGCCAGCATATGGTCTTCAGAGATTATTATTGTGTCAACGAGAATGGAACCCATGTAGAGGGGAAACAATGGAGCAAGCAGCAAGAATCTTTGTCTACTACATTAAAAGAAGAAAGATAAAGGAGGAAACAATTTTTAGCTCCTTTTCCCAGACGTGATTCCGTCCAAGAGTGGATAGAAAAAGCATGGAAACGTTGAGAAGGTTTTAGAAAAAGACTAATTTAGCTTTGCAGCTCCCAGGAACAACAAGATTAAAGGTTTAAGTTTTTTGGATTGACCACATCCTCAGTTCCTCGCTTTTCAAATAGACAAGACTAAGGAAACCACTCTCACCTCCCTTGCCATCACTCTTCATTCTTTCCACACTTCATTCCCTCAAGTAAGAATATATCTCTGGCTCCAAAATAGAGAGTGCCACCACCAGCATCACCCAGCATTTTGATTTAATCTCCAAATATCACATAGCAATTTAGAAGTTAAAACGACGTACATTTTCTATCAATTAGCTTAACAATTTTTCTGCATTCTAAATCATCTAGACTCCCCAGCATGGAGAGATTAATTTAAAAAAAACTAAAGTTAACTGCAAGGAACTTACATAGCAGAAAATGTAGAACTAGATGGTGCAAGAGCCACATGCCTTGCACCTTGCTGAACCACATTTGGACCTGAGGATATTGAACTTTACCATCAGCATCGACAAATAATTAGCCAATGGACATATTAAATAACAACACAAAATTCAAATGTTAAAATTCTACCTCGAGGCACAGTTGGCATTGGAATTTGTTGTGGGGGCAGCCACTGTTGGGTCGGAAAGCTGGATGTGCGCACAAAATATGAATGGTCATCGAAACTAGAAAATGCTCCCTGAGGAACCGTTGACATTGGAGTTTGTTGTTGGGCCAACCACTGTTGGGTGGGTAAGCTCGATGTGCGCAGTATCGATGAATGGCCATCTACATTAGGCAGTGCTGCTTGCAAAGGTGCTAAATTTGGGAACTACAAGGGGAAAAAAGAAATACATGGAAGTAAGAAATGACTATGACAATAGACTTTAGTTGTCATGAATATTTTACACCACAAAAAGTCGTGAGATACTTTTATTTTATTTTAATTTATGTTACACAAGAAGCATTGCTTTGAAAAATATCTACCTGCACCTAGTCAACTCATGCAAGTTGCATAAGCTTATGCAGCAAGTGATACATGACACTGGCTTAAGGCCGCAAAGGATCATGCGAAATAGACCAATGTCCAACTTGTTAATGTGGCACAAGGTGACTCGCTCACCCCATGTGCCCCTCCACGCCCGTCCCAAGGCAGTGGGAAGGGAGGTAAATCACGGTAACCGAGCGGCGTCTCTTTAGGCGGGAGAGATTTTATTCCCCATGAGATTGTTCCCCCATGGATTCAACCCCCTACTCAGCTACCCATGGGGTCAATGTCCAACTTGTTAAGCTCCATGTCATATTAAAGCTAATATTGATCAAACCTATTTTTGTAAAAATTAATCTTATTTCTTAGGTCAACAAGTAAATTGTCATCTGGGTTGTAGTGGGTAGTTATCATACGTTGTCTCGAATGTCGAGATTTTGTATATTGAAGTTATGGATTGGTTATGTTTCATTTAATCATTAAGTGATACATAAATTTTGTGTGGATGCAAACTCATTTTTCTGACACATGATGTTAATATGATTAATGCTACTTTAAAAAAAAATGCATTTCTATATGGTGTATGTGTTATGTAGTGGCTCAACTGTACATCGCTTGTATAAGCTATTTGAAACTTTGATAAGAAGAAATTTGACTAATAGCTGAAAATACCGTGGAAGCATGAACTAATCTAGGCTCTTCAGCAAGAGCAAAGGGGTTTGCATGTGTCAGAGAATGAGCATAAGTTGGCATGACCTGCAGCATAAAAAATCAAGGCATGTCAATATGAAACAAGCTGACCAACCAACAAAATGATTCCTTCCAGAAAATGATAAGAAACAGGGCATACGATTGAAGATGGATATTGCACTTGCATGCCATAACCCATATAAGGTTGAGGTGTCTGATAGTAAGGGAATGGTCCAAATGAAGAAGGATAAGTCATAGTGAACAAATCCTGCAAATGGGCATAAATTTCATGAGGAAGTTCCACAACTTTGAGAATGTGAGCCATAGAAATACTTTGTAATCAAATGAATACCAGAGGAAGTTCTTTTCTTGTGCCTGGTCTAGCCACTGCATATGTAGACTGTTGTGAAATTCCAGTAGTGCTTTGATGATTTGGTGTATTTACCACTTGAGAAGATTGCCCAGTTACAGCAGATACAAGTCCATCAACAATTGGAGACACCTGTTGTAGAAAGTTTACAAGTCATAATCAGTTAACTAAAGATGTTGATGGGTTAAAAATTTAACCAAAGCTAACCGGATTGTATGGAGGCCCAGAAATTGATGTGCTAAATGTTGGATTGCTTGAAACATTAGGAGCTTCGAATAGAGATGGATGATTCTGGTGACTGATTGACCATTGCACTGGACTACTCTGGTTTGATAATGAAATAGTCCCAGCAACAACAGAATGGCCTGGATCGGCAGTTGAAGCAATCTGCGGAATTGACAATTGGTACAGAAATGATTCTGCTGGGCTTCCCATTGAAGTAACCTGATTCTGTTTAAGAGAGGAAGAGTCATCAAATGATGCCCAACCTCCACCCTCAGCAGGTGATGCAGTGGTTTGATGGGTAATAAACTGATCTGTAGCTCTAACAGTATCTGGGCCCGGATCTGCATCAAAATCAATCAAACTTCTAGAGCTCACCACCTTTAGTTCAGCAGAAATCCCAACACTGGATCCTGAAACTGTACTCTGAAATATACCAAACAATGAGCATCCTGCTTTAATGGTTCTTTATGGTGAACACAGATATCAGAGTTAACAAAATTGAACATTTTGAAGTTTCTACAAGACATACATCAATCTCAAGTCAGCAGGCTAAGTAACTGACATGCTATGGCAATTGCTACTTGTGAGTTCTGAAGTAGACTAAAATTTAGTTCCTTAATCCCAGGATCTTTCTAATCTTAATGAATAGACCAAAACAGCCCTTCAGCTTTTTTAGTCTGTTTGACATATTGTCACATAACAAACAGCAATAACAGCTCATGAACTCTGGTCAAGCGTGATTGGTATTGCATTGGCAAGAAAATACAATCAATTATCTATACACTAATAATAATGGATCATGAACTCTGGTTTCACCCAAGTCCACGTGTTGATACTAATTACACAAGAAAGCAAGATTTAATCACATGAAACATAAACATAGATGTCCTCAGTATATACTAAATAGTCTTCTGAATTACTTGAAAAATCACCTGAATTTGTGGTGAATTATGAGGGAATTGAAGTCCAGTAAACTTTGTCAGCTCATGTTGAATTCCAGTAGACTTTGTGGACTCAGAAGATAGAGCAGGTGGAAAGTTGACTACTGCTCCAATAGGTTGTGTCACAGGGGATTTAGATATGTCAATCTCTTTTTGTTGGCTTGGAGATCTTCCTTCAAGCTTTTGGCCACCAGGAGTTTGGTGGTTTTTTCCGGATTTGTCATCTTTGTCAAAGCGGCCAGGATTAAACTCATATCGGGGACTTGTAGAACTAGGTCTTTCACCATACCGCTGGACATCCATATCATTGTAAGTTGGGCTTCGGGAACCATGATAAGAATCTAACTTCTTTTTGTCATAGGGATCTTCATTATCACCCTATAAATTGGGAAAATTTTGTCAGGTTTAAATATGAAGTCTCATTGCTACAGCAGCTAAAATATAGCACGTCTATGTTGCATGATTTCATAATGTCGATGACAGAACAAATTAATTTTTTCAACATCTTACTCAAGGCTTCAAGAATCACCTTAGACCTTGGAGACCTGGATGAACTTCTTTCTCCTGTGTATCTTCGGTCCATGTAAACATGTTTAATGAATTCTCTGAGTCTGACAATATTGCTGTAACAAAAGATTGTATAGATATAACACCCACATAGATTCAAAGAAGAGTTTTAGAACAGCAGACCTGCTATCGGGAAAAGAATAACGCTGAGCATCCCACTCTTTAAAATAGATCTCTCTAGCACACTGCATGATAAGAGGAATAAAAAGCAAAAGGAAAAAAAAGTGTAACAGAACATTTTCTGCACGGCAAGACAAATAAAAGTTCTCTGATGTATGGCTCTCAACCTCATTTCCTCCTTGTTGAAGGGAAGAAACTTCTTCTGAAGAAAACTTGGCCATGGATATAGACTTTACACGGTGTGTGAACTCCCGACTGTAGAACATAGTTGCAAAATCAGAAAAGGACAAATAGGGAAAAGTCCACCTTCGAGTTCTTTGAAAAATTTATCATCAACAATTGTCTAATACTCTGCATCTCTATGGCTATTTGCATGGAGGCAATCGAAGAGAACAAGAGAATAACAAAGCCAATGAAAACAAACAAGCAGAACTTACTGTATTCCGCTGCAATTAATACATATGAATGTCCAGAAATTTGTGCATACATATTGAGGTCCCTGATCAGACGAAGCAAGTTAGCATAGCCCGTATGTAACAAGAAATAACATGTGGGAAAAGACAAATCAAAAAGAACTAGTGTGTCTATCAGGAAAACACATATTAGCATAAGCCAACACCATGAATTATGGCTATAATCTGGATCTGCAAGCCACATTATGAAATTCAAAGAGAATGTCAGATGAATAATTAAGTTATGAAAAGGGGGAATTGGTTGTGCTCCTCCATCTTGAAGTATACGTGCTGAACACAATTAATTTTTTAAAAAGTCCAAATCATGTATAAGAAAAATTAATGGGATATGTGAAAAGCCAACATATAAGCTAGGGCAGGAAGTATACCCCTCCAGAATATCATGTCAAACTCTGGGATGTCCATGGAATTGAAATATTCCTGTAGACGAGTGAGTAGATACTATCATTACTCAAGATCAATCATCTTGAGCTGGAATAGCAGGCATACATCACCACCAATGGGAAAAGAGATTGGCAACTCATAAAAAGGATTTTAGAAAAGAAAAAGATTACGATTGATGAGTTTCAATTATTTTTAGATGTAGTTATTTCCAAAAGCTAGCTGAGGTGGATTCATCACTCTCTACATCAAGTGCTCAGTGACGTAGCACAACGAACAAATAAAGATATGATTCATCACTCAAGAGGAACGTAACTGATTCTCAACTAGAGAAAAGGAAATTGAAAATTGTATTAATTCAAAAACTTATCCTATACATGGGATCATAACTCCCTTTTATAGTATGATAACACTACATATTCTTTATAAAATAACTAACTTTTCTAAAGAAAACTCTAATTATCCTAATATAACTCTACCAGACTATTTTTTTTAAAAAAAAGGTAACCAACTTTTTGAAAATTCTAACAAATTAAAAAAACTAATGACTTAGAAAACTTTAAAAAGTTTTAAATAAAATTAAAATTATTGATTGTCTTATTTCCTCAACCAAAGAAAACTTGACTCCATTGAGTGGAAAGGTGGAACTAGCCAGTGTGTCAATGCAACACATTAGCGCGAAGTGGCAATGCCTCTCTAGTTGGAACCCAGACAATTGTTGATTTATGTTTTTAATCATTGTCTTTTTGTTGTCAACTTGTTTTCTTATTTGTATTATTCTTCCCCACTGAGGAGAATTCGACTCCCAGCGAGTTTTTGACCTTTCTTGTAGGATTGCCTTTTCCAAGCATTTGCTAACCGTCTAACAATGTTTTTTTCAATATGTTTTATCTTTGGACGTCCCTTCCAATACGGAAGAAATGGATGCTCTTTGGTTCTCTTTTTGCATTTTGACTTTAAGATATTTACTTTTGGTTGTGCTTTAAAATGAGTAACTAAACATTGAGTGTCTTATACGACAAAAATGATATGTGTGTCTTCGTTGAAATTATGTGATGTGAAGGTGATAATGATGAGAATAATTTCACAAAACCTATAATAGAATCAACTTACTGAGATGAATGCTCGAACTTCTCCTTGTAAATTATCATATCATCCATTTTAAAAATTGAACTTGAGTTTAAATAAGTCAGAAAGATGAACGAACAAGAATTATAATCAATCTTCATTACAATATGACCAAATATAGTAGATATCAAAGAGATGAATGCATTTAAAAGTAGATGTGATGAGAGTAAATTTGAATTAATGAGTAAAAGGGCAGCCCGATGCACGAAGCTCCCGTCATGCGGGGTCCTGGGGAAGGATTCATTGTACGCAACCTTACCCTGCTTTTTGCAAGAGGCTGTTTTCAAGATTCGAACCCGTGACCTTTTGGTCACATAACAACAACTTTACCGTTGCGCCAAAGCTCCCCTTCAGTAAATTTGAATTAATGAATGAAATATAAAAATTCATTGTACCATTAGGCATTTTATAATAATCATTAGTCAACACTAGTTTATCATAGTAACAATAGATATATTTCTTGTATGTAAAGTGGAATTTTCAGTTAGGTAAATAAGACATATGGCATTTAACTCAGATGGTTAACGAGCATCAATAATATAAGTAACTATGGAAGAACTCATGTTATTTGTAAACTTTTAAATTGTTATCTTGCATTACTAGATTATGATGGTTTTTATTTTTTAAATTTCCTCATTTGACTTCTTTTGATAACATAAATGAGTTACAATTTGAGACTAAGTTATGGTTAAAATTAAGTTGATTAGTCTCTAAAGAGGTCAAGTGAACAAGAAATTTTTTTGAGATTGCATTGTTAAACGACTTGTCTAAAGTATGATCAGAGGGCTCCTCAAGATTGCCATCAAATTATGGAGGTTGAGTTATCACAAGATTTATTTAAGCATAAATCTCTCATTTTAGCTACAAGTTCATAAATTGTAAAAGAACTAAGCCTTTTGAGTGATGGTCTCTAATGCTTTAGACATATCATCAATAAGTTTCAACATCGTCTAACCAATCAAGAAATCCAAGGGTCCATAGTTCTATCAAACGTGTTTGTGATCTTGTATACATGTGATTCGTAACACGTGATTTACAAAAATAATTAGATTCTTCCTTAGACATGGGATAATGTAATTGTAGTGCATGTCATTTCTAAATTTAAATTTAGAAATGTTTGAAGAATAACAAGCCTAATCATTAAGTTAGTAAATCACATGAGTATAACTTGATTGATCTAAATCTCACATACATGTGGTGGCAATTATAGTGCTTTCTCTTACCATGTTTATCTAAATATTGATAATACAATTAATAAAATACAATAATGGATGATAAGCACATTAAATGTAAGTAAAAAGTATGTCAATGATGATTTTTTTATAAATAATGATTATACTAAATAGATTTTTTTTTTACTTTTATGAATAACATAATAATATGTATGAGAGTGTGAGAAAAACTAATTAAACATGAGCAATTTTTAATTACCAACTAAATAAACAAATGTAATGTTCAAGAAAAGGAAAAAATTTAGACAAAGATGATGTAGGTTCAGTTGATGTTGAAGTTGTTCTATAAAGCTCATGTCAAACTTCTATGTTGTAGATGGTTGTCATGAAGAAACAAAGATGATTGCAATAGTGGTGATTGGTGTAGTAACGATAAAGATAATGAAGCAACACTACTCATGTGTGAGGCTGTGGTGGGTAGGTTAGCAGCAAAAAAAGGAATGACGATTGTGCAAAGAGAAAATAGGGCATAGTGAATAATAACAGTGAATGAAAGTGCAATACAGATGGAGATGACGATAGTGAGGAAAAGAAAAATGATGGTGGGGAGAAACAATAATAGTGAAGATGACTAGGAAAGTATTGACCACCAAATTAGGAATTAATATTTAAGACAACACAACAAACAAATAAAATACAATCCTCACCTAGAGAAAAGTTACCGATTCTCATCCAAAAATTGTATTAATACATAAATTGCTCTATTATATGGAATCCTAACCTCCCTTTTATATTTTGATAACACCACTTATTCTTTATAACATTACAGACTTTTGTAACTAAATCCTAAAAAAAACTCTAATAGAGTTTTCTAAAAATCTAAACTTTTTAAAAGTTCTAACAAATTATAAAAATTATAGATTTTGGAAACTTTAAATAATTTCAAATAGTATTAAAATTCTTGAGTGCATTACTCAACAAACCATTTCCTCAAGAACCATTAGGAATTATATTGTGATGCACAATGCTACCCAACTCCAACCTACAAGCGAAGGTTACAGGACACTGCAGAAAGCAGTGAATTCCGTTTTGTATATCCATGAATACAGGTAAATGTGAAGTAAAGAGAGGGGAAAGTTGACAAATATTGCAAAGGGACCCCCAAAAAAATGGGGAATGAAACTTTTAGGCGATTATGGATATGTGATCTGTGTGAAACATCCAGAGCTAAAATAATTCGGCAGCTTCAGCAGATTAGAAGAAACCTAACTACACAAACAGCAGGCGGGTGAAGAAAAGTTGATAGCACGAAGTACCAGGCTGTTGCAGTTTATGCATCTCCGGTTAGCCGGAAGCTTCAGCAGTTCCCGGATAGCCCTCTCGTTCTTCTCGTCTTCCTTCACTCTGCTCGCCATCGGAAATCCTCCACCTCAATCCTATAGCAACTTAAAAATTCAATTAGAAGCATCCTAAAAACATAAAATGAAAAGGAGAACAAGGATGAAAGCAAACTGAAAAAACAAAGCGCAAGTCGCAAGCAGTCAAGAAGGAAGTCCGACAGCGTCAGAACTCCTCAAGATCTACAACTTATGAAGACGAAAACTACAAGTACGTAGCCAAAAAAAAAAAAAAAATGGAGTTCATGGTACAAAAGGAAGAGAAAGAAAATTTTATATCTTTAGCTTCCTCTTACGTTCTCAACTAGGGCTCGAGGATGATGGTAAGACAAATTGGATGCGGTGGCGAAGCGGCCGCATCGAACGATACTTGCAGATTTGGAAGTTTCTACTTAGGATCAGATTGAGCTGCTGCGGTTGGTGCAGATCGACAGAAATCAAAGCATATGCGAGTAATTAAACTAGATCGGAAATAGAATACGGTTGTTGTTGTTGTTGTTGACTTGCTCCGATGGATCAGAAAAAGGAGACTACTTTTTGTGGTTCTGTGGATTCTGCCAAGACATTTCGCCGATGGGTGAAGAAGAGGCAGCCTTTGCCGGTCCAACCGTGCCTCCCTCCCCTCGGCTTTACCCTCCGTTCTTTCGTATTTACATCATTGCCACTTTCCAATGTTCGAAAAAATATAGAGATAATAATTGTTTGATTTTCTGTATAAACTCCATGAATATGAAAAAAAATTACATTTTTCTAGTGTGAACCGCATGAATATGAAAAAAAATTATCTATCTGTAAATATATAAGCTAGCGATATCATGCATCCACCATCTACATTATACCTGAGGATTTAATTTTCTGCATCAAAAATATATATACGATTTAGACAAAAATCAAAAACGATTTTAATTCATCTCAAATGTTTTTGGTTGTCAGTCCGATAAAAAGAATAAACAATGATCAGTCCCAAGTGTTTTTCACCATCGGTCTGGGAAATAAAGAAAATAAATCACTATAATCAAACCTATAATCCATAGCGAAATGAAAAAGAAGTAAATTATGACAACTAAAGGCCTCTCTAATCGGAGAGATTTTATCCCTAACTAATTGCTCCTATGTGATGTGATTGCAAAAAAAAAGCATGTTTTATTTATTTATTATATTTTTTAAAAAAAATTAAAGAACATTTTATTTTTTCTCCTAAAAATAATAGAAGGCTAAAGTAAAATTACCTTTATCAAAATTATGACACATATAATATTTTACTTTTTAATCATTTATTAAAATTATTTAAATTTAATCAAATTACTTCTACTTTATTAATAGTTTGAGATTAGATCGAATTTGACTATTATACTTTGAGATTAAATTGAATTTGATTGCATACATTCTAGAATTATAATCCTAACTAATAAAAAATATTTTAATAATAAAAAAATTGTATTCTTTTCATTTTTATTAATACTTTTTAAAATTGTAAATTATTTTTAAAAAAAATAAAAAATAATATAATTGAAAATTTAATTATACTATAAATTTTTTTTAAAAAATAGAATGTTTCACATGGCACATACTCGAAATCTTGTTTCCAGTTAAAGTAGGACAGTAAATGAATCGAACGTTCATGAATAAGTTTAGTATTCAGTTTAATAAGAGCTTATTTATGTCCGTTCAATATATATACAAGATCAATTAAATGAACAAGTTTGAATAACTCGTTTAACTAAACGAATAAACTTAAATGAACCATGTTCATCAATAAAACTCTCATCAACTTACTAAGAGCATCCACATCAGATTCCCTATTTAAAAATTTTACCTTAAATTTTAGATAGGGTAGCTAAAAAATCTTTG
>JBBMJZ010000002.1:4468899-4483454 GCA_037833815.1 Zingiber zerumbet
CCGATCTTATATATATATATATATATATATATATATATACGTATGACATCTCTGGCATAATGATTATGAGTCGATATGCAGAAACTGACAACCTGTCGTCACCCCACTGTTGGTGTAGTTAGCTTCAATGGTCAAACTCAAGTTTTGATGAATGATAAATGGTTTAAAGTTAGATGTTATATTTATCTGATACTTTTACATAGTGTGCATAAATTGATGGATCTAGAGGACCAGACACCAGGCTGTGGTCCAGATGTGTGATTCTGGCCGGAAGTTCTGGTGGGCCAGTAAGGATCAAACAGTTGGCTGAAGTCCAATTGGGATGTTCGATTCTAGACGATTGGCTGAAGTCCGAATGTGTGATTCCGACATAAAGACCTGGTGGGTCAAGAGACAAGTCAAGTGACTATAAATAATAAGTGAAGGTGAGTTACTAGAGGAAAGTGATCCAATAAAAATGAATCCCAGTGGGACTATAGGAGAGGTCCAGTTTAGAGTCATTTCAGATGTCTAAGCTGAGACCATGACTAAATCCTAGTCTTAGAAGATCTAATTAATGATACTATTTTATTATTATGCTAACTCTGTTTTATATGACATTTTTGTTAATTGGATTAACATGCTTTTGCAAGAGTTAAAAGGGAAAAATCAACCCCGGGTGAACAAGATCTGAGGCACCTCGAAGGTTCATGGAGGCGCCTCGGAGCAATGCTCAAAGCTGCCCTGTACCCAGTTGAGGCACCCGTGCGTAGATAAACTTCGAGGATAGAGTTTGCTGCGCAAATGCCCTCTGGAGTGCGCTAGAGGCGCGTAGGAGGAGCATTGGAGGCGCCTCGAAGTGCTTAGAGGTGCCCTCGAGAAGATAGAAACCACAAGCATCGGAGTTGATAAGCGGCTGAAGATTACGCGATCATATTTGTGGTTGGAGGCACCCTTAACACCCTTTCTAATTAGTACTTGGCCGACCACAAAGAAACAACTCATATACAAGCTCTTACGACCATTTTGTTGCTATGACTTCGTGCTACTACCGTGCAATTGCTGCTGGTAGATCGACACCAATAGAAGAGGTCGACCAAATTCAGTTCTTTTATACTTGCAGAAGAAAAGTATAGGGTTGTTATATTTTTCTTCTTCTTTTGAATTTGATTACTTTATAGGGAGTTTACTGGTAGAGAATTTAATGGATTGTCACTCGATAAATCCGAGAGATCTAGGTCTTGGAGTAGGAGTTGTTGAAGTCTCTAAACCAAGTAATTGAACGTGTCTTTGTTTTTCTCGTGTTCTTCTTTTATTCTTTCTGCCGTGCACATACTTTATAAACCCGAAAAAGAAAGGTTTTTTTATAAAAGTACATATGATTCCCTCCCCCATCCCCTTTCCCTCTCATGTGACTAATAGTCCTACATCCATCAAACACCTAACACTTATGTACATATATTTACTTCCCTTTATATTGATGGGACTAGGGTCGTTAAGATAACAGATATACCAGTATATATATATATATACACACACACTGCACATCCTTTAAGCACCTTATTTTTTTATATTTAATATTATAATTAATCCTCACATTTTAAAGATAAAGTCTCATTAGTATAATCTAATCGGGAGCTTTAAAAAAAAATAAAAAAAAAAAACAGTTTAATAAACAGTTAGTGTATTATATATTTCATAGGCGACATCACCGTTTCACGTGGCGGCCGCTCACCGTCGCTCCTCGCCATCGCTCATTACCGCACCTCGTCGTCGCTCACCGGTCATCTCTCAGGTAAGATCTCACCCAGATATCGTCTCTCCTAGCCTTCTCTCCCTCTCCTTCGCATTGGTTCCAACCCGTTACTCACAATTCTTCGGAGAATTGACTCCAGTATCCTATACTTTCCCCCCACGTACGCAAGAAAGCCATCGAAGACCAGGAGTTCAATAAGTTAACCATTCAAGCAATCAACTCGAAAATGTAACCCAATTCGGCCAGAGAGCCCCAACAAGCGAACAACATAGCCAGAACAGTAATCGAATTTTACAGATTCATCTACCTCGCAAGCGCAGGAACCCTCGGCCTTTTAGGTTCTGGATGCAAGAAGCTCCAGTTCCACCTGCCCGAGCCGGAGAAGAAGCCAAAATCTGGGTTTTCTGTGATTTTGAGCTTGGTTCTTCATTTCTCGTATCTCTTTTCTATTCTAAGGGTATAGCTTTTACTATAAATTCAAGACTTATTGAACTGTCTTCTATGGTTTGCTGTGTACGTAGAGGGAAAAGTATCGGATACTGGAGCCAATTCTCTGCAGAATTATGAGTTAGATCTTTACATTTTATTAACTTTTGTAGGTGAAAATTTACTTAATTCCTTGGCATTTTAAAAAGTAACCATGCGTTAAACCAGTTTTTCTTTGCTTAGAAACCTCCAGTTATTGAAAACTCATGTCGAAACTTGTTAGTAACCTGTGATACAAAACACGTCCTCCAGTCTAATTCAATACCATCAATATCAAGAATGGTAAATGCATACTCGTTTGAAGAGAAAACCAGAGCGAGATGCTACTGTAATAAATCCTCTATGATTAGAACTTATTCAGTAAATGCAATCTAACATTTTGTTTTTTGTTTTTCAAAACAGAAGAGAAAAATAAATAATATTTTATATAATAGTTTTGGGTTCAAATTTCCTCTGTTTCTGAGAATCAGTAAATCTAGACTTGATATCTTGCATCTCCCTGACCCTGACAGCATTTTCGCATTTTATATAACATTGATACTTGCAGACTTGGAAGTTTCTGCTTAGGATAAGATTGAGCTGTTGCTGTTGATGCTGCGATTGGTGCAGATCGACAGAAATCAAAGCAAATGCGAGTAATTAAACGAGATCGGAAATAGAATACGGTGGTTGTTGTTGTTATTGTTGTTGTTGTTGACTTGCTCCGATGGATCAGAAAAAGGAGACTACTTTTTGTGGTTCTGTGGATTCTGCCAAGACATTTCGCCGATGGGTGAAGAAGAGGCAGGCAGATCCTCTGGCCACATTTCATGATGATCAAACCTAAATCTAAAAAATAAATTCAATCTCTCTAGTAGGAGAGATTTTATTCCCTGAGTAATTATTCCCGGATGATTCGATTGTAAAAAAAAAACATATTTATTTAAACAAAATATTACAAGGATACCTCATCTATTTATCCTATTTTCAAAAAAATATTAAAGAACATTTTATTTTTTATCCTAAAAATAATAGAAGGGTAGAGTAAAATTACTTTACCTTTATCAAAATTATGACACATATAATATTTTACTTATTAATCATTTATTTAAATTATTTAAATTTAAGCAAATTACTTCTACTTTATTAAAATTGCTTGACTATAGTTTTAGATTAGATCGAATTTGACTATATATTATGCTTTGAGATTAAATTCAATTTGATTGTTATACATTCTAGCAGTATAATCATAACTAATAAAAAAACATTTTAATAAAAAAATGTATCCTTTTAATTGTTCTTAATATTTTTAAAATTGTAAATTAATTTTTTTAAAAAAATACTATAATTAAAATTTTAACTTTACTCTGAATTTATTTTTTTTTTAAACTCAGAATATTTTATCATGGCACATGCTCGAAATCTTGATTCCAATTAAATTATGATTATAAATAAATTGAATGTTGATGGATAAATTTAATATTTAGTTTCGTAAAAGTTTATTTATATTTATTCAATATATATAAGATCAATTAAATTAACAAGTTTGAATAATTCATTTAACTAAACGAACAAGCTTGAATACATATGTATTTAGCGCATTAACGTCCGTGAACAATGTTCGTGAAAATTATTCGTGAACAATGTTCATGAATAATATTCGTGAACAATATTCGTAAACCATATTCATCAATAAAACTTTCATCAACTAAATAAATAAAGAAACTTTCAAAAATAAATAAACAAATTTATATTATCAAACTCAATAATTAATCAAATAAATTTACAATATAAAGTTTTAAACAATCAAATAAGTTTGGATTGAGAGCTCAATAACATCTAAATGAATCAAACTCAAGCCAAATTCAAACCAACCTCAAGTTCATATAAAAGAAACAAAAGCAAACTTACACAATCATTTTAATTGTTTAGTTCATTTTAGGTTGGATTTGGCTGAATTACCTTATCAAATACCCTTGAACATCACAAATCTTGATTTGACTTACCTTGTTTAATGCCCTAAGTTAAAGGAAGAATACTGGTTTACATTGGAGAATGAACAAAGCAACCAAATAAACACACCAAGTTTTATTCCCTAATGAATTGTTCTCTCAAGATATTCAATATATGCTCTCATATAACAATCTATCATTCAAGTACCAACTTATTTGGTCAATAATTCTATGCCATACATAATACATAACTAATCACGCCGAGGAAATAATTGGAATGAGCCAAGACCATCATTCATCAAATCAGTTCCAGCACTGGGAGGCGAAGAGGGACACTTAGTAAGCTCTTTATCATGTGGCCAAGGAACAATCTATTAAAAAAATATATGTTATTTTTATGTAGATTATATTAACAGTCTAACTCAGATTTTGATGAATAATAAAAGAGTTAAGTTAGATATTTTACGATTTAATTGCTTTACCAAATGTGTAGAAATTGATAAATCCGAAGGACCGGACATTAGACTGAAATTTAGCTTAGGTCCGTGAGACCGGATAGTTATGCAAAGTCTAGATAAATCAACGGACGGATCGAATATCTAACAGGAAACCGATTGAATCCACAAGACCTTAGTTAATTTTACGTTGATTATAAATGGATCCCGATTTATTTTTTTCACATAAGCACGTCTAAAATGAAGGCAATCATGTCCGACGGAAAAGTGTGAGCTAACCTGGTGCACTTCAGGTCTCAGGCTACTGTACACAAATTTACACGTTGAGCGAGGCAGCATTGCCTGGGCACCGGCTCGAGTTAAACACAGTCCGTGCGTCAATTTGCTACTAACATAACTATATAATTGAGCATATATCTTTCCGAGCTCCGGCCCATTTCGGTGGCGACTTGAGAACCGTGCGTGTGAATTAAGCGGAGCGAAGCCCAAAATCATTCTGCATCGAAAACAATCTTAACCGTTAAAAGTTTCCCACATCATGCCGCTCTCATTCGCCCCTCATCCAATCCGCCATTGGATTGCCTTTCTCAGCCCTTTATTATCCGACCCTCCTCTCCGCTCCCTCGATTCCTCCAAACCCTAGCCTCCTCCGATCCCTCTCCTCTTGCGATTTCTCTCAAAACCCTCGTCGTCCTGCACTCTCTTTTTTGCTTGATTTGTTTCTCTTGCAGACTCTCTTACTCTAGTTTCCAGTTCCCGGTCGCCAAGGTGAGGTTTTTTTTTTCCCTGCTTGTTTCTTTTTTGTCGCTACGGATGCGTTTTGGCTGCAGATTTTGATAGATCTTGTCCTGATCTTTGTTCTTATGGTGTAGTATGGGGGAAGTCAAGGATAACGATGCTTACGAGGAGGAGCTCCTGGACTACGAAGAGGAGGAAGAGAAGGCCCCTGACTCGGTTGCTGCGAAGGTCTCCGGTGAAGCGGTGAAGAAGTAAGAAAGGATCTTTACCAGTCTTCCTCTATCCTGTTCGTCTTTTGTAGTTTTTGAACATTTATGTCGTAGCTCATTATTCACAAAGGTGTATTCTTTTGCCAGGGCTTTTTTCTCATGATATCAATGAACCATGCTCCTTTTTATCGTCTATATTTTCGAGGTGTTCTTAGATAGATATGACATGCCTATAATTTCTCTTTTTCCAATGATTTTCTATGCCTAGAAACTGGATTTTATTGTATATCCGGAGGCGTCTTATCTATAATAATGCATAATTTTGTTCTCAGTTTTGTTTATATTGGATTAATTCCACAAAATTTATAAAAAAAAAATACAATTTGCTGATTAGTATGTAAATGGTACAGGGGCTATGTTGGGATTCACAGTTCCGGATTCAGAGACTTCCTGTTGAAGCCAGAACTCCTTCGTGCCATCGTCGATTGTGGTTTTGAGCATCCTTCTGAAGGCAAGAAATACTATTGCATGCCAAATGTATACTTTTAAATTAAGGGGTGTCTGAGCAATCATTTGAAGCCAGAACCAGTGGCAGATAACTCAATATTTTTGATTTAGTTTTCTGTCACATGGTCTATACATCAAGTTAATTGGTAGTTGCATTAAAGTCACTACATTCAATTTTGGGCTGTAAAGCTTATTCCTATAAAAAACACTTTCTGATAAAAAAAAGCAAAGAGCATTCTGTTGGTAATAGTTCAATTTATCCTAGGTAGATGAGAATCATTGAAATTTCTATATTTGGAAGTGTATTAGAATTTTTGATTGATTGCTTGCACTTTTTTCTTTTCTTTTCTTAATTTGAGAGCAAATAATGATAGCCTATCGTGTTATTTAAATTTAAATAGATTTTTTTATGAAGTTATGTGGTGGCCGGATGCATAAATGTTGGTGGCATTTTGCAGGTAAAGATCATTTCCACATTTCTCAGTTTGGCGGAGAATAGGGTAAACCTTTCCATTAAAGGATCCAGAAGGTTATTTTTTACTTACTGGGGTACCCCTCAATTTTCATCAGTACAACATGAATGTATTCCTCAAGCTATTCTGGGAATGGATGTTATTTGCCAAGCAAAATCTGGAATGGGCAAAACTGCTGTTTTTGTTCTTTCTACTCTTCAGCAAATTGAGCCTGTTGTAGGCCAAGTTGCTGCACTTGTTCTGTGCCATACAAGAGAATTGGCCTACCAGGTTTGACTTTTTTTTTGAGGAATGATTACTGTTGATTTAGTGTATCTAGAATTTTGATTCATCCATATACTCTTGCAGATTTGCCATGAGTTTGAGCGATTCAGCACATACTTACCGGACATCAAAATTGCTGTATTCTATGGGGGAGTTCACATCATGAAGCACAAGGACATACTAAAGAATGACTGCCCACATATAGTCGTAGGCACACCAGGAAGAGTGTTGGCGCTAGCAAGAGATAAGGATCTTAATTTGAAGAATGTGAGGCATTTCATTCTTGATGAATGTGATAAGATGCTGGAGTCACTTGGTACGAGTGATGATTTTTATTACTTGTTTAATGATTATTCTTGTGTAATCTGTCTTTTCTTTGTTTTGAATGTTTTTATTTTATGTTCACTACTGATATTTCTTTTCACTATTGATTATGTTTTGCAGACATGCGGCGGGATGTACAGGAAATTTTCAAAATGACACCACACGACAAACAAGTCATGATGTTTTCGGCAACTCTCAGCAAGGAGATTCGCCCTGTGTGCAAGAGATTCATGCAAGATGTAATGCCATAGAAGTTTTGAGTTCTTTATTCTGGTTTATTTGTGGCTTCTACCTTTGTATCACATTTAGTCTGTTCCTGGTCAGCATGTCTTCGAACGACTTAATATGACTAATCATATAGTTAGACACAATTTATATAGTATGGCTTGATTTTAAGGAGTAGGAGGTCCATATCTTGTAGCATTTGACCCTCTTCCTTCAAAACTACCACAAGCACATTCTTGAGTATAATGCTTCTTTCACCTCTCCTCTCAGGATTTAAGGACTTTATTTCTAGGTTCCTTAGTTCATTTTCCTTTTATCCTTTGGTGGTAGTGTATGTATAGAGGAGGATGTTGATTGGGCATCTTTTTATGTATTATTGGGGTTGGGTTAGGAAGGCTAAGCTGTAAGGTTTTACAATTCTCTTGGTATGCCCAATTAGTTCGCAATAAGCTGCAACACTGCAAGTGTCATTCAAATGGTACTGGATTCAGTTAGCTTGAAGACAAGACCCTAATCCTCTTTCACCTGACATTTCTTACCTTTCAGCCTATGGAAATATATGTAGACGATGAGGCCAAGCTGACACTTCATGGACTAGTACAGGTATGCTGATTATTTTTTTATTATTATTCTGGTTGGTCTTAACTAATTGTCTGTCATTGTTTCAGCACTACATCAAACTGACTGAATTGGAAAAGAACCGTAAACTAAATGATCTTTTGGATGCACTAGACTTCAATCAAGTTGTGATTTTTGTGAAAAGCGTGAGCCGAGCAGCAGAGTTGAACAAGTTACTTGTAGAATGCAATTTTCCATCCATCTGTATTCACTCTGGCATGTCACAGGAAGAAAGGTATGTGCCTTTCAGTTATATCGTAGAGTTTTTGAATGAGTTCTATCATTTTCGCACATTAACTAAATTTGTCTCAGGATCCATATTCTCAAATATTTCAACTGAAACATGCCATGATTAATCTGAACATGGCTGTTGTGATTTGCAAAAGATTGGTTTTGAATGTTGTTTTCTCATCCATTCAACTCTATTGTCTATCCGTGTGCACAAAATCCACTGTCTATTTCTTGTGGACTGCATATATTCATAATATTACCTTCCTCTGTTTTCATTTAATTAAATCTGAATAAACCATCTCTGCACAATCATGTTTACAACCCATCTTCTTCCTCAATTGTTTCTCCATTAAACTTTAAAATACCTTCTTCCTGGGTCCCAACTGGCCCCGTGGCATATCAGTTTTTTTCATTAAGATCATCTGTCTTTCTAAACTTTTCTATTTCTATTGACACTTGGATTGTGAATAAAAATTTTAATGTACCATAAATTTTCTTCAATGACATTGTTGCGTGTTACACAGTTATAAATGTCCAAGTTTATTTTCCTGGTGTATTGAAGTATCTGTGTAATTTATATCCATGCTCAAGCGTAGAAATTGATAAATTTCTCTCTCAGGTTAACAAAGTATAAGAACTTTAAGGAAGGGCTCAAAAGAATTCTTGTTGCTACAGATCTGGTTGGGAGGGGAATTGATATTGAGCGTGTTAACATTGTGATTAATTATGATATGCCAGATTCTGCTGACACATACCTGCACCGGGTAACTCTTTCAATTTATTCAGCAATTAAAGAGAAGTGAATTTTGTAAGTTCGCTAGTCTATCAATCGATTTAGAAATGATCCTCTTCAGGTTGGAAGGGCTGGCCGGTTTGGAACCAAAGGGCTCGCTATTACATTTGTCTCATCAGCGGCTGATTCTGATGTTCTTAATCAGGTCCGTTACTTGCCAGTTCCATGAATAATCTTTTGTGATTTGATTAAATACTGATCAATTTATTTCTGTTTCTTGAAGGTGCAAGAGAGGTTTGAGGTGGACATAAAGGAGTTGCCTGAGCAGATAGACACTTCGACATACAGTAAGTTATGCCTTCTGGAATAGATTTGGTGATGTTTCAGTTCATTGATCAAACTATCAACTAATGGATATCATTTATGCAATTATTGAAAAAGGAAAGAAAGCTCAATAGAAGTCAATTTTGATCTGTTAGGTTAGGTGGTCAAGATGGATATAATTCATTGCCTGATCACAATATAATATTACTTATGGACTGTTAGGTCATCCACCTAGGATAATTATGTATTAAACATCGACTGAAGGTGATAGCTCTTTGTTTACAATCATAATTGTGTCAGGAATAGGTTTAGCCCATCAAACCATCCTTATGTTGGTGATTTTGAGTCAAGATAGTATTTACTTGTTTGTTAAGCTTGGTATTGATAAATCAATTTAGCCATCATGCCATCAAATTTAAGCAATTATAGAGCATACTTATAAATAGCTCCCTGTTTGAGCTCAGTAATTAATGTGTTTTGCCCACCTCACAGAAATTATAGGGAGTGCATTGCAAGAAGGTATTAACTCGTATTTTGCTTCATAACAATTATGTGGTTGATGTATCTAAAGGTATTAACTCATATTTTGCTTGAAGAATTGTAACACTAATGGATTGTGTCCAGTCATTCATCCATCATAACAATTATGTGGTTGATGTATCAAAAGATATTAGTTGGTTGTTTGTACTAAGATATCTAAGCTTGTCTTTTAATAATTGTTAAAGTTCTTAGAAAGTAATAGTCAATCATTGGATTTAGACTTTTAATAACTATTGTTAGACTTCTTGCAAAACTAATAGTTAACCAGTGGATTTACTATAATGTTACGATCCACTGCCAACTAATTACATGAATCAAATGACAACCTTTAATAGAAGTTAATAATTCATAGTTCTGGCTAACCAATTTCCAAACATTCAGGTCGCCTACCATGTACAATTCAAGTCCATCGAGCCACACAATTACATGATAAACTTATAGCTGTAATAGCTCAAAATTCTAGATGAATATAGAATTGTTAATTTTCTGATCTCCCCAACAATTATGTGATAGAATTTGAATTAAGCTATTAATTCATTGTTTAGATTATATATATGATATCATTAATGGGCAGTCCATTGAGAGCTAAAGCTTATCCATTTGTCGTCAGGATGGTTCACGTAGCCACTAAGTTGGTCGGGCTTACTAGACTATATTTTACATGGCGGACGTAAGTTTGACATTGTCTCGTCATGTTGGTTGACCTCTGTTATTTTTGGCTAGGAACCAGTGGTGTGTGAATGTAGGAATGGCCATATTTACACTAGAAAATTGCAGGTATCAGAAGAATTTGAACAGGTTATATTGAAGCTACAGTTGAGACCCAAAAAGGAAACCTGTAAACATGGCAAAATTTGAAGCATGTGTTAATTTTTAGGACAAACCAATTAACAAAAAAGGGAACAAAAATATTTATACATTTGCTTGAGCTTAGAGAAGGATATGCAAGGATTCAGTTCATTGGATACATGAAAGATGGAGATACTATCCAGATTAAGATGAGTTTTTACCCCCTCTTTGATTGAGTTATGGTTTCTAAATAATTAACCGTATAAGTGGCATGTTTGTAATTCTGATGTGTTTTAAGCCCTATAAAGTTTCATTACTCAAGGAATTTGGAAATTCTAAAGCTTTCATGTTTTTTAGTTCAATCAGTTCTGTTATGAATGATTTGATCTGTGTTTTTTGCAGTGCCTTCGTAAGCTCTGCTGCAAAGGCTTTCACTCAATTTGTAGCAAGAGTTCATGGGCGAACAAGCATTGTATAAGTTTGCTGAGTTTATTCTAGACTTGTTTGGTAGATGTTAGAATTTGTACTATTAAGTATTAGACCATATTCTAGCTACTCGTACCTTTATGTCTGGCTAATTTTTTGTTTAATTAGATCCTGGTTGATGTTCTAGAATTCATAATCGTCTTGTCTAATCCACTTATTTGCTTTGATCATGTGCTTTGCATCAATAATCGTTTTTCTTCTGAATTTTACCTATTTGCTCATGTTTTGGTGTACATTTGATTGGTCTTGCATATATTTACAGTTGAATTGAATAGATCTATCAAAATCGTGATGGCTTAATTATTTTTTTAATCGTAATGGATTAATTTGAATCTTAAATTACTCCAATTGTGGAGCCGGTGGAGCTTTAGAAACCTTAAATGATCCTTTAGAAGCCGAGTAAGAGAGATTTCAAACCCCAAAAGATTTCCACAACGGTCAGCTACCAACGCAATGTTTTGAGTTCTTGTTAGGCCGAGCAGAAGGCCGAGCAGAAAACAGTGGAGCTCCGCCGAAGACTCCATGTACGCCTGTCGCGATCCAAGTGGGGTTCTCAAAGTTAAGACTCTCGTGCAAACTCGCTCGAGGTGTATTAGGTGAAAATAGAAAAATAATAATAAACATAGTATTATTGACTAGATTTGAGTGATTGGTTTAATTTTACGGAAGTTTTTTTACCGATCATCAGAATAAATTAGGAAGCATGTGTGTCGAGCAACTTCAACATCCTTTGATTGCGTGCTTTATTTAGAGAGAATTTTTTTACAAATACGTCGTATCTGATAATTGAATTGTAAATATCTAAGTGATAATCTGGATATTTTATCACAACATCACAACCCTGAGGGCGTATTAGGTGAAAATAGAGCTCTCTAATCCAGAGGTATTGAGGGATTTTTTTTTTAAATCTTATTAAATAATTAAGTACAAATATTTTCATATTCGGATACAGAAGTTTCATGGAGTACTATGCATCGTTCACTCAATAAATAAAGGTTTGATATGATGGATGTCCATCGGTGAGTACTAGTAGTATTATTATTATTTTTTAATTTTCGCTTCTTTAACTTAAATATTATATAAAAAAGAAATTAATACGGTGTTTATGTGGTGCTGATGGATGAGTATATCAAATTCGTGTGGAGAGAGAGTTAATGTTATTTTTATAGGATAATGGGTGCTCATGGTCATGGATGAGTATATCAAATTCGTTTGTAGAGAGAGTTAATGTTATTTTTATAGGATAATGGTGTTAGGATAACTTATTTTATGGTTTAGCAAACAAGAATGGATACATGGATTGTTAGAAAGTTGAACATTTGTCGTGGCATAACATGCATGAAAGTAACCATTTGGAGAAAAATAAAGAAGATATTAGTGTTGTTAAATTGGAAATAATGAGAGTCAAGCTATAAATCTGTTTGCAGCCACTGCGTCTGATGACAAAAGCATCACAGCTAGCCACATATTAGGCTGGCTTCGACTCTATGATTCATTTGATTGAGCTTTTTTTACTAGCTCTGTTGATTTAGAAGGATCTTGAGATCATCCTCTGATTATAGTTTTACTTTATCCTCTGCTGATATGCCATTAACGGAACGACTGCCTTATCCCATACCTCGTCCACCAAATCGAGCTCCATAAGTCTTTGCTCAGTGTTCCCCTCATCGTAGAGCTACACTCAATCGGATTATACTCTGACTTCCACCGAAACTAACGCTTCACCGCCATACACCAGATGAAATAGTGTTATGTTGGTAGCCTCCTTTGGAGTCGTGCGAAGGGTCCATAGGATGCTAGAGAGCTCGTTGACCCAACTGCCTCCTACGTGGTCGAGTCGAGCTTGTAGACCTTTAAGAATCTCCTGATAGGTGACTTCTGTAGGATCGGAAAGAATGCTAGGGGGGGGGGGTGGGGGGTGAATAGCGATCGTCAGAAATTCAATTTTAAAATAGATACGCAGCAAAAGAATAAGAAGCAATACTAACATGACCAAGTTTTTACTTGATTCGAAGCCTTCAACGACTCCTATTCCAAGGCCTACACTTATCGAGTGTTTTCGTTGGGCAATCCACTAATAGTTTGAAATAGTTACAAATTGCAAGTATAAGAACTATATATAAAGTTACCAACAATAAAAAACTAATTAAAGTTGAAGCCTGGTTGTCGGTGGAGCGTGGCAGCGTTGCGGGAGCCTTTTCAAAGTGGCGAGCAGAAGAGAAAGTTGTTGCAGTTGTTGTTTCGAAGCTCTAGGTCGAAGGCCTTTAAATAGGTCCATTTCGGGCGCCTGGAACCCCTCCGGGCACCTGGACCACATGGCTCCGCCAATCGATGCGTTCCATGTAAACTTGTGGATCATTTTTCGGGTCCGGGTGCCTGGACCGAGTCCAGGAGCCTGGACTGCCTGGGCGCCCACGGTCCTGCCCAGGCAAGCCTGGGCCGGGCGCTCGGACCCCAGGCGCCCTAAACCCCAAGCGCCCAGACCCCGGGCGCCTGACTCCTTCCGGGCGCTCGGACCCCTTTTCTTCAGCCTTTCCATCTGCAAGAAAAGGTTAATCCAGGCAATCAAAAAATATATTTTACCCTGCAAAACAGAGTTAGCACAACATAATATATTATGAGTAGTAATTTGATCATGTCTCCCCGAGACTAGGATCTAGTCAAGGTTTCAGCTTAGGTTTCCCAAATGGACTCACGCTGGGCAGATGCTTACAGTTCCCTCAACGGGGAACGCGTCCTCACTGGATCTCTCATCCAGTTGCTTGCCTTTACTTACCACTTGTAGTCACTTGACTTGCCTCTGACCCACTAGGTATTCCCGCCAATTGTTAGGTCCGCACACCTAACTGTACTTCGGCCGGTTGTTAGGTCCCGTAAACCCAACTAGACTTCTTTCTAAATATCGGGCCCTGCGGACCTATCTAGACTTTATACCAGCTATTGGGCCCTGCGGACCTAGCTGGATTTCAGCCTGGTGTCAGGTCTTTTAGACTAGTCAACTCCTGCGCACTTGGTAGAAGTGTTAGACAAACGACCCATCTAACTTTAACCTATTTGTTATACATCAAAACCAGACTATTAATGCAAGCTGCACCAACAACTTCTGCTTGGCCGTTGCTCTGGGGGTAAGCTATTAAGGTGAAGGCTTGCTGAATGTCATAGCCTTCACACCACTCCTTGAGCCTCCGACCGGCGAATTTCCTCCCGTTGTCTGAGACAAGCCTGCGAGGGATACCGAACTAGCATAAGATGTTCTGTTAGACAAATTTGATGACCATATGCTCAATTATTTTTGCTAACGGTTCGACTTCTACCCATTTTGAAAAATAATCCATGTCAATGAGCAGGAATCTTCGCTGAGCGGTCACTATTAGAAACAACCCAAAGATGTCCATGCCCCATTGGTTGAACGGGCAGAACACCATGGACGCCTTCATTTCCTCGGTCGATCGGTGCGAGATATTGTGATGTTTTTAACAGGACATGC